>VXBL01001384.1:281169-299502 GCA_013400195.1 Aramus guarauna | reverse complement strand
GGCTGCGTGGGGGCTGCTGGAGCTGTAGCCATCACCGTTAGGCGTTTTAGGGAGAGCCCCGGAGCGATCCCCGCTGCTATCTGAGCACGGGGCGCTGCCTGTTCAGGTGGCGATATTTGGTTGCTGCTTTCCTCAGAAGCTGCTGATTTTTTTCAGATGGTGCTTTTGGGATCCTTTAGGGCTGTATCTTGCGCTAACTCACAGGAGGGGTGTACCAAAGCTTCAGGATGGGAAATCATCTGTGGATGTGGTTTTACCTGCACCCGCACCAGGCTCTTTACACCAGAGGCAGAAAGCTGAGTGGTAACCTATTAAAGCATAAGGGGTGTGTGTGTGGAATCTACTTTACTAAAATAAAAAGGAGACCAGCCTTTCCGTATGTATTAGATGTGCACAAGTAATAAACGTACCCAGTATTAAGTGAGGCTCAGTAATTTGAGACTCAAAATCATCTCTGGATGAGTTCTGTAATAGTAAATGTAAAGATTATTTCTTAGGTTTTTCTGTGTTAAAGGTACGCATCTCACTTTACTAAGACTTTAGCTTGATTATTGTGGAAAGGCACAACAAAATTCTCACACATGGTTCACCTTTCAGGTCTCGTTTAGCCTACTGAGTCAAGCATTTCAAAGAAAATGGTTTATGTAGTAGCTTTCTTAGATGTTGTGTGCAATGGTTTAATTGACAAACTGGAAATAGGATGAAAAATGGACATATGAGCAGTCTTAAAATGCTGTAGGTCCCTTTACTAATTGGTCCTTTCAAATAGTTTAAGAAACCTGTGCTATTTTTTTAATTTTTTTTAATTTCAGTTTAGCATTAAAAAGTATCAGACTTCCCTGTTAGAGTTACAGTTAAGTAACAATTACAATTTTGTTTGTACTTTCTTAAGATAGGTTCATTGTTTGGTGTGAAGAATTATGTGGTTTGGTCCAGATATGTACTTCAAGTGTATGTTAGATCAAATTCTGTGTGGCTATACAAATACCCATATTTCAGAAGTGGGGCATCACTAGATCTAAACTCAACTGCTAAAAAACCAAAATCCTCATGAGTCAGATCCCCAAAACCATATAATTGGCCTAAAAGTCTTAAGATGAGAGGGGGGGAAAAAAAAATCAGTTCTTTGGTTTCCATCTGACTTTTGAGACTCATAAAAAAAACTCAGGAGTTTTTTTTTTCTTCCAAACTTGTGCAAGATGGAAAGGGGGAGTGGGTGTTGGGGTTTTGTTTGTTTTGTTTTTTCAAAAGATAAGATTTTTATGTGAAATCACATAAGTATGGGAGTGGACTTCTGGAAGAACAACAGGTACATAATGGAGTTTTAAGATAATGGTTTCTTGGTTTTCATCGAATTAAAATCTAAATCTAATCCTGATCACATCTGAGTGTGTGTCAATTTGTGGGTTGAGGAAATAACAGAAATAACTTGCAGGAGTTTTCTGGAAGTACAGTGTCATTATGCCTTGCTTGTGTACTCCAGAGTAAGTGTGCTACTTTCTTTTTGTGTCATTGTTCTCATGGTTTTCTTGCTATAGTCACACAGTTAAATCTATGTGTGTATTCCTTGTTGCTCCTTTCCAGTATCATTGGTACAGACTCAGTTGCAGGAGTGGGACTCTTTGGGTTTCGCAGTTTAAGAACAAGGCACAGTCCTTATTTAATCTTTGCAAAATTTTATCTTGAACTGCCAGGCTGAAAGTTTGAGGTGCTGAGAGGGAATTTTGTGCTGTAATTTCAAAGCCTGCTTGTTGAGTTGGGTAGGAACAGTGCTACCAAGAGTGCCATTTGTTATTCCTGGTGATCAAAAATTTCATTTGGTGTGTGCCCCTTGCTTCAGCATGGTAGAATGCTTTATTATTCTTGCTACATGTAGTCCAGCAAGTCACTTGCTTGACCTAATGATCCAAATGATTGCTGCTGCTTGGAAGCCAGCCACAACATAATCTTGTGTTTTTTAGATGATCAAACAGATAAGCAGAGTGTTGGAAAAGGTAGGGGACATGCTGAAGAGCTAAAGAGTATGTGAGATAGGATGGTGAAATACCAGGGAAGAGCTGGGAACAGTTTAGACTTATAGGTAGAGGTACAGGTTTATGATGATATATTACAATCCTTAAAGACTTAATCATTCATTGATTTAGTCACTTCTGTATTAAGATGTAAGTTCTTTAACTATTAGAGAATGATATTTTGTCTATTAAGTGAAGTTTTATATGAAATAGTATATTTTACAGTACTTAGTGGCCTTTGCTGACTACCTGAAGTTCTAAAGAACTTGATGTATCATCTCACTGTGTATTGTAGAGTAAGAGTATATGGGTGAAGGAAGAGAGAAAAGGAAAGAGAGAGATCGAACTAACATTTCATTGAATTTACGGTCCCTGGGTTAAGCAAGGGGAAGCTGGTGGAAGGGTATACTTGGTAAAAATTCTCCTGCTGTAGGCAGGTTTGGTAACATTCAGATCATGCCCTTAGGCTTGGGATTTTTTTTCTTAGTTCCTCTTTAGAAAATTCGAATAAATAAGAGGGTGTGGTGAGAGGGCTTGAATTCCATGAGCAATCAAATTCCCGTTTCCTGTGTACGGTCTTTATCATTCTCCACAATTATCAGTATGTTATCTCTTTGATTTTTTTTTTGGTTTAGTGATATCAAATATAAAATAAACTATAAATAAAACTGCTGAACAGGAAAATCTNTCTTAGTTCCTCTTTAGAAAATTCGAATAAATAAGAGGGTGTGGTGAGAGGGCTTGAATTCCATGAGCAATCAAATTCCCGTTTCCCTGTGTACGGTCTTTATCATTCTCCACAATTATCAGTATGTTATCTCTTTGATTTTTTTGGTTTAGTGATATCAAATATAAAATAAACTATAAATAAAACTGCTGAACAGGAAAATCTTGCATATAATCAAAATATAACTACTGCTCAGCAACTTCTATTACTAACATTTTGAATGTATTTTGAGAGTATCTGCTAATTGAATAAATAATTTGGGGCATTACTGTAGGAGATTTGTAAGTATTTATAAAAACACAAGAAACAAATGTCATGTTGAATATCAATGCCCTGAAACTTAGGGTGGCTTTTAACCAGCTATTTCCACACACATAGACAGACTTTGTATTTTGTTAAAACATATTTAACTTTCCCCCAGAAACCAAAAAGCAAAACCCAAACTGATACCTAGGATAACCAGGTGGCGTTTTCAGCTAAGTGGTATTAGTAATGAGAGCTGAGTGCAATAGCTCTAGGACTGTTAGGTATCTCGTCGATCTGTAATCATTCCAGGTTTTTCCTGGGAATTGTGCTAAGTTCCCACTACTGTGCTGAAGTTTGTTTATGACTTTTGAGCAAGCTCGGGTCAGCTGGCTCAATAATAATAGGCTTCATTCAAGTCTAGTTATCTTCCAGATTTACAGTTAGAACAAAGAGTATAATCAGCATGTGAATACTGGTAATTTTCTTGTGCCTTTCCCTAACTTCAGACATGTCCTGAAAGGATGGATTTGTTTCTCCAGAGTTCTCTAGAGCAGCTAGTCTTACTGCAATGCTGAGAAACATTTGATATGACTTTAAAAGAAAAAAATAATGGTTCAGTTAACTATAAACACAGTAATTGAGTCTAGCATTGAGCCATAGGTACTGAAGCTAGACCTAAGCAGATGCATGGATTTGGGTGTAAATCAGCTGATATGAATGCAGTGAAGATGCATCTGCAGCTGAACTACAACATTTACTTACAAACAGTGTTAGATTACTGAAATAATTTAAATATTGTTTACTGGAAAGTTTATTATGGAAGTGTATTGGAATCTGAAATAGTTTCATTATCAGATTGTTTGATTTAAAGAACAGTGGTAGATCTTGCAATTGTAATAAGAAGTTTAGCAGAAATATAAGTTGTAAAGCTGTATGAAGGGCTTTTTTGTTCACCCTTGTGAATCTGTCTTGCCTCTTTGTACTTTTACCTAGAAGTTATTCCTGGTCTGCCATTCTTGCATCATCTTTACCCTTTTTTAGCAGTTTATCCTTTGCTCCCTCCTCTTAATGACTAGGCAAGAAGCAGTGGAAAAATATATTTTAGCTGGAGGTATCAGCTGTTTTTCTGACTGGTATCTGGGTGCTGATTGGCTGGCTAGTAGGCCAAATGTAACAGGTTGTCGTTGGACCTATGTAGTAATCTTTCCCTCAGGCACAGCACTAATTAATGTCCATCTCTTTCACAGAGCAGGCAATTTGCATGTAACTTGTAAGGCTTGGGTTTTGGTTTGGCGGAGGGTTTTTCTGAGCCTGTTCACACTTACTGTTATTCACCAACAGACTCTGTTACTGGAAGGAACTGATTCAAGGAACACTCAGTAATATTCAAGGAAACTTTTAGCTATCTTAACCATATTGGACTTGTAGAATATTTTAGAAATGTTACTCTTCCATTCTTGTGTAATAGGCGAGTAGTTTTGAGAACAGACCTTTTGGAAAAGATTTTCAGTAATAAACCCTTTTGTGCTTCAGATTGTCAAGTTCGTTTGTTTTATCTAGTGAAATGAGACAGTGTGAAATGAACAGGTTGAAAGAAGCAATTTAGATGTGAAGAATCCAGGATCTAGGCTGAGGTTTTTTTATCTCGTTTAAAATAAAGGCTTTCTCAACCTTTAATATGTATGCTGATTTTAAAATACTGGTTATTTAAAGGTTTAAATACAGTCTTTATTTTATCTAGTTTTTGAACTTTCAGAAGTGAAGAATTTTCAAGACTGACTAGGCAGTGACATGTGATTTGCATGAGTTATGTTTATGAAGGCTGAATGGTAAATTTGAAATATAATCAGGAAGGCATGTGGTACTAATAGGTACGCTTCATGTATCCATGTGACCAGATTAAAAAGTGCTTCAGGCCTTTCTTTGCTGCATAGTCTCACTTGTTCCTTTCCAGGAAGTGAAAAATCATTCATTAGCACTTATGGCAAGGTGGTTAAGTCATTAAATTTTTTTTTGAGTGTGTGTAATACTGACGTGTCAGAATGGACTATATAGAAGATTACCTGAGTTTCATAATATTCAGCAGAATTTTGATTTTCAGCATTTCTGACTGCATTTATTGTTGCTGTTATTTGCTTTCAAATTGCAAAATAAACCCCTTGTTTCTGTAATGGTTATGTTCAGGCCTTTCTGGCACTGAAGAAAATAGCTTTTGATGGGAAGACAAAACAGCCCAGATATTTTGTATGGCGAGTATCTTTATTACTAAAGCTGTTGGTTGGTATAATTGAGTGGTTAACATGAGGTCTTTTTGTGAACTAGATGAAAGAGCTTGGTATAATGAGCTGTTATATTTATTGTAGTAAGATGTAAATATACTTCATAGAATTTGAGAAAAACATTTTCCTATTCAGTGTAAGAGATAAATGGTAGTATTGCATTTATGTTGGATTCGTACATCCACACAGGTCTATCTATGTGCATTTTATTTGTTTGTGACATCGTTAAGTCTGGTAACTTCTGAATATGAGGTTTGATCGATGGGTTGTTTCAGGCAATTTCCTAGGCAGTAGTGGAAAGAACTGTCTTGGTCGTTTGTTTCTGTTTGGTTTGGTTTTGTTTGTTTGTCGTCTGTCCGTCCCCCTCCCCCCCTCCCCCCCGCCACACACACACACTTTCCAGTTAAGTTAAACTGGGCGTTATGTGCAGCCTGAACATCCATTTGGCAGAGATGCGACCTCATGCATTTCTGGAGCTGGTCACAGATAAAACCAGTTTTTTTGGGTGATGCAGTGAAAATGTTCTACCATAGCCACTCTTATTCAAATTTGCACAGCTTTGCAATTGCTTTAATACATTTAGTTCTATTTTGAAAAACACTGTGCAATTAGAATAATGGTGGGGCAATGATCAGTATGCAGAGCTAGCATGGTAGACAGTGCTCTATGGAAGTACGCCTAGAACTCCTTGCATTGGGGTAGTTGTAGAGCAATCTAGTATTGGGTAGGAAAGCGGTGATGTGGCATAGAAGGAAGCAGATGGAGCATTTGAGATGGTAATAGACCTTTCTGGCAAGGGCGAGATGGGAAGTACACACAGAAAACTTTTGGTATGACAGGGAATGAGATGTCTAATAGCCTGAGGAAGAACCCAAAGGAAAGGAAGAAATTTGTCTCTGCTGTAAAGGAGCCAAGTAATTGCAGGGAATCCTTGAAACAGGTGGGAATGTAATCTCCAGTTAACTTGTGTAGGAGAAGGGAACAGAAGAGACTAAGGAACTCCTTTGTGTGAACAGTGAGTTTTATCCACTCTCCCAGTTGCTATTAAAAAAATATGGTGGCATGACTTGCAGAAAAATAAAAGTGGTAGTTTCGGAAGATTTTTTGAGGTAGAGGTTTCTTTCTTTTGTTACTCTATATATACAACTGGTTCCTTTTTATAACTTCATACGCCTTCTGTCTGGAGTTGTTCATATTTGGAATAAGTATGTGTTCAAATAAATTTATTTTAGAAAATGAAATAGAAATATTCCATGTTATACTTGATATTTATCATTGCTTTGTGATATGCTAAGATAGTGTTTACAATTCTCAGATTGTGATTTTGCAAAACTAAAACCCAACAAATAATTGGGGATAAAAATGGAAGCCTCTCATTCAAGATACTGGTATACTTTTTTCCTTCATGGTGGTAACACAAAAAAAAAGAAAAAGACCTGGGATTTCTTTTCCTATATCTAATTTTCTTCTCTGTACTGGCATTTAAGGTCTTAAATATCTTTTGTTAAACTTCAGTTGCTAACAGTTAATGGATACTTTCTTTAATAGAGGGTTACTTAAAGTATGTGCAAAGATATTTCATAGTGATAGAAAAGCAAAAGATTTGTTAATCTTGAAAGTCCTGTTGTCATCCTAATGCACTGTAGAAGGGTTCTGTAATTCAGATAGCTTGTGTACTGTCAGAGGGAGTAAAATGAATCTAAGCTGAGTTGAGAAACTTACAAAAGACAAGATTATTGGCACACATAGTGGTAGCATCGTTTAATAAATATACTTTACCCAATTAAGAATATAGCATAAAGAATTTCCACTTATTGTTAATGTTGTTCCATGGAGCATCTTGTACAAATTACTAGTTCCCCTGTAAAATTGCAGTTAAGTCCTTATATTGGTCATTACAGTTTATTGTGCTGTAATCATAACTTAGATTCCAAATATAAAAAAATCTTAAAGGTGCAAAAAAAATATTTTCATTATATACACAGTAAACAGACATAAACATTTTTTTAAAAGATTTTAAATGAAACTACTTTTGGCATGTCTTTAGGTGGACTTCCTTAGGCTAATTTGCATGCCAAGTTGTTGATCAGACAGTTTGTACAAGTAGTAGTTAATTGTGTCCAGCAGAATAGAAATCAGACCTTAGTTTATGACCTTTCTATTATGAATTGAGTTAATTAGTGGAGTTTTACTTTGCTTGTTTCTCTGCTTTTGATGCCTGGTTAATACTTGGAGTAGCAATTATTCCCTGAGGTATGAATAGGCAAAGCTGTTACTTAATAGAGGATAAAAATACATAGATAGGATAGCATTCTATAAAGTTGAACCTAACATGATGGTAACTGAAACGGGAGGATTTTTTTAGGTCTCCTCTGGGATTTTTGTGTCTGTCTTTGGTCATTTTGTCTTCCGCTCGTTTTCTGAGCGTTGTGTTCTGGGGGGTGGAGGTGAGGGAAGATATCCTGAGAATGGGAGGGTAATAGTTATAGCAGGTGAAATTTCCATAACACCGTGCCTGAAGGCTATTAACTTCCAGTGCTGATTAGACTACTTCATATTGATTATGGTTCTTGGAATGGAAAGCACAGTTAAAAAAAAATAAAATCCTGGCAGTTCTTTAATGACTGAATGTGTTTCTTCTGTGCTTGTCTTAAGCTGTACTAGTAAACATACTATTTTATCAGTAAAGATTGAAAAACATGAACCACTTGTTGCTGTTCCCTAACTTTCCAAGGAGATGATAAAGATGAATGTGGTTCCCAGAAATGAAAGTCAGTTTTATTTGTGTCTTTAAAGCAGAACCACTTACAGTTTCTTGATTTGTGTAATCCTTTTGCATATGTAGTCTTCATGCTGTCACAAGGCATACATGTTTAAACTACTCTCCTCTCTCACTGTTCTTCTGATATTTTGGCATTCAAAATTTCTTTATTGTGTTACCTGTTCCTCTGTATGCTACAAATCCAGCGATAACCTGGGTTTGTGTTGTGTAAATGTTATGAGCCTAAATATTCTAGGGCTAACAATCTAAATAATCAAAGTAAGCGATCTAGCTCTAGAGAGGTGGTGATTCATAACGCACTTTCTCAGTCTTGTTTTGTTTCCTGTGCATGTTTGTTATGTTAAGTTCCTTTTGATTGCTCTATCTTGAAGAGCTTTTCTGTCTTCCCCTGGATTTATATTACCAATTTGAAGTATTTGCAGCATTGCTCCCTTTTCAAGGTACTTATACCTAAACTAGACGTAGCTTTACTCTAAAATAAGCTGCTCTTTTAGATACTTTGTTTAATTTAAAGACATACAGTTTTCTGAGGAAAATCATTTAAAAAAACCCCAACAACAAAAAACCAACCCTTAGAAATGCAGGTAGCTGAAGTTATTTTCTGTCTACTTTGAAGATTCGCTCTGGATTACTTGCAGGTTAGATGAAAAGAAACTGTAGGAGCTCTAAAGCATTATGGCATTTCCATGCCACAGTCAAACTGCATTCATTAAAATAAGGCAGACTGTTTTGCTTGTGGAACATAAGTGTTTGATTTGGGGAATTAAATTGATAAATCATGGAAATTAAGTAGTAGGAGTATATCTGTTACTGATGTAGATGCATCACAAAATACCAAATTCACCAAAGATGGGGAGAGGAACAAAAAAGATCAGGCAAATGTTAGACTTTGTTGCTGGCTCATAGTGGTTGCTCATGTTTTGTGAACTCTTCATTTTTCTTAGGATCTGTTTTAATCTTGCTTTTAAATTGGCATGATCATTTGGAGAGCATAAAGCAAAGATTAACTTAAATCTGCTTGGACACCTGTGTATAGTTGCCTTGAGCACTGCGTTTTATTGCATACTGGTACCCTGATGCAGATGTTCTGATAGTAACTTCGTAAAGAGGTTGGCATTAAAGTTTGCTTAATAGTCATTGAAGGTTAGCAAAAGTTAAATCTTAGTACAAAAATGTATGAATTTATTCTTCCCGTGCTTTCATTTAGGAGCCAATGTAGCAATTTCTGTTATTAATCAGTTGTATCAAGCTCAATTGTACCATTGAAATTGTTAGCTCTTAGAAATTAAGTTTGTCCTACTTCAGTTTTCAACAGCCTTGGTCTGCAGCTTGTATTGCTTGGTGGAATGTGAAAAGTAAAAGTTAATCATGTAGTAATTCTTTGAGAAAATACAGTGGCTCTGATGTTTGGGAGTGATGGAGATTTTATAAAAAATATAAATAAAATTCCTAGGACAGATGGAGGAGCTTTCTGTCAATGATGAGAGCTCAGGGTTGATAATTTGATAATTTACAAGCTCTGTGAGGATTTATCTTTATTTGATGATTGATTGCATTAGGAAGTAGTGAGTGTAAATCACTTTGAATTTGGTGGCCTCAAAAAAAACCCCACTGTAAAACTGCTAGGTAATCCATTGTTTTTGTGGAACTAGTGCATTGGCCAGAGCTGTACACCAGAGTTTTCCACTCCTTGTCTTGGAAAAGAATAGAGTAATGGGGGGGAAACTTCAAGTTTTCATTTTCACTTTGGACTTTCCTAATGAAATGAAAATAATGAGGTGCTGGGGTATGTCGTTATTTTTTTTTCTTTCTTTCAATTTTTGTTCTGTTTCCACTTGGTGTTTGTAATTGAATGATTGTGATTGATGCTGTTTTCTTTTGGGATTAGTATCTAGTTGTGATTTAGTCTTCCATGTGGTAAAAGCTTTGCTGTTGGATTTTAGGTTTTAACCCTTGAAGTTGCTGTGAGAAATGACTGCCATTCACAGTGTTTCCATAATTCTGAGTTTGTTTTATCTGAGTGTTACAGTTCAGTATTCTTTCTGAAGCTTCTCTCATATGCATTGGAACAATGTAGCTGAAACTCCATGCAGAAATGACAGATATTTCACTGACTAGAAAAAACTGAAGAAACTAGCAGGGTAATTTTTTATCCTTAAAATGTTCACCTACTTCCAGTGAGGTTTGTAGTATTTGGATTCTTGAATGTCAGTTGGGCTTTTCATCTAGTCAGAGGCAATCTTCTGTGGATTTGATGTTTTATGACTGGATTATCACTGTGTAGAACAAACTGTTTCTGAAGATTCCTCACTTGAATTAGTGTAGTGTGAAGCTTGATGGCAGCTCAGTAGTGTTGGTTTTAGTGACCCTGCAATGTATGTTCCCTGAAATCTCTGCTCACTTTTAATTTGATGCTTTACAAGATGAGGTTATATATTATAGGATCTGTCACAGTCGTTTCCCTTGGCGTTAGTTGAAATCAGCTGGGTCCTTTGCTTACCTACTGAACATCTGGGGACTGGAAGCTAAGCATTCTCTGTGGAGGTACTGTAACTCTGAAATGAGCTCCTGTTGATCAGACTGAAGTAGTGCTTGTTGACCCTCAAGGGCATGGTATAAGGCCCATCTGTTAGGTCTGAATTTTGCCTGAGGGAAGGTTACTTCAGTTAAGGTCTAGAGGGAGTATGTTTTGCAGACATTAAAAGTGTAATAGCAAATTGATTGGGCTTTTGTGCATGTGCACAGTGCCTGGCTCTACTCTTACTTCAAGTGGATAGTTGCTAATGGGGGTTCATGGAGAGTAAAAATGAAATTATGCTGTTCTTTTGGTTTTGACGATATTCCTTCTAGACTTCTCCTGCCTGTTGTTCCGGAAGATTAACAAAGAAAGGGAAAGAAAAAATTTGGGGCATTCCATTCATTAAATTCAATGGAAGACATTATTTGTGGTAGTGAGGAAATTGATCTCCATGGAGAGCCAAGCGTGTGTCAGAAATGATGTGTGATACACAGTTTTCTTTAACGCATTAAATCACAAGCTCATTATATTTTCATTCACATTTAACAGTACACAACAATTAGTGCCCAAATGTGCTGCATGTGGTACAATATGTGGTTTGAAATTTGTGCACTTCAAATTGGGAATAATTTTGAATTTTTTTTCCTTACAGAAAATATTCATATTTACATCACTCCAACAATGGCTTAATTTTGCTCTGATCCTTAAAGGAAAAGAATAATTTAGGATTTAAAATGTTTGAAGAATTTTTTTGATTCTCTATAGAGTAAAAATAACTTGTAACTTCTTAGAAGATTTTAGCTATTATTTTTTGTTTCAGTTTCAGGATTGCTTTAAAATACAATTTGGACTGGATTTAGCTAGCTAGACATGTGGTTCACATGCACATGTAGATTGTGCAGGTACTAACCTTTTAACATGAAAGTGATGCTAAAAAAATAACCTTAATAATCTTCATTATGACGATGTATTATTTCTAGCTACAGGTAAAAATAAGACCTGAAACAGTGCCTTCAAGGTAGTGATTCCTCTATTTAAGCTTGCATTAATGCAGTTGCTTAATGAACACTTTAGATGTATCATTTCAAAGATGTTGATTTCCTGGTAGTGGGAAAAATTGGAGGAGGAAGGAAAAAGGTCTGTCTGAGAAGATTCTGCGTTTCCAGTTCTACCTTGCTGCATTTGGCAGGTACTGTTTACCAGTGTTTGCAGACTTGGTAAAATATGGTGTGGGTTTAGTAAGGTATTTTAGAAAGGTATTCAGTTCTTGCCTCTAGAGCTGTTAATTTTTTTTTTTTTTTTTACTTGAAGTTGATTCTGGTGCTCAGATTAGGATGGAAGTAGGGATAACATAAGCTTGAAGACTATGTTGTGCTTGCTGTAACAATTTTAAATTTTAGTAATTAGTCGGTCTTTTGAATGGTGCTTCTTAAAAACAGCTATTGTGTATGCAGGCTCTCTCCAGCAGTGACTGTTTTTGATGCTCTATTGTTTGGGATGACCCCTGAGTTGAACTCTCTGAAACTCAAATGTCTAATGTTCTTCATCAGGCTATGGTCTATAGATCCGTTACAATGGAGCTGGAGCCTGCTTACAGCTTGGGAGCAAACCCAGACCTGTCTGTCACTAGCAATAGGGGAATGCCACAAACGCTTAAGTTCTACTCGTGTCATTCTGCTTTGATAGTGGCAGTCAGGATTTAAACAGATCTCCCAGCTGGGGAAAAAGGGCTTAGAAAAAGGCAGAAAAACTTGCTTGAACTTATTTAGCTAAAGATTTGTTTCAATGTCTTTGTTTTGTTACCAGTAGTTTGCCAGGATGTCTGTTTTCCTTTTTCTGTTTTCTCCTCTTTGATACACATTATTACTTTCCCACTTACAGGCTTTGTGGATTTCAGATGAGAAAGCAAAAGGATGTAATTTCCATTACTACCTTCCCTTTGTTAAGGAACTTTTCCCTCTCTTGGATCATCCCAAGCTGATAGAAAATCAGACTGGATTGAAAAGCCTCATTCATGGATTGAAAGATATATAGACACTATTTCAGTAGTCCAGCCCTTCTTGGGCCGAGTTGACATGTTTCCACTCTTTTGATCAGGAAAAGATTCAAGTGGACTAGATAAGATGGTGGAGTGTGTGCACACACCTTACCTGCTTGTATGTCTTGCCATCGCACCCTTTCTGAAATCCAAAGAAATAAAAAAACCTGGTGAATCAGCAGGTCTAATAAAAACTGTTGTGGTTAAGTCTTTGCAGACTTAGCTGCAACCACAGCTCGGGCTATGAAACCATGGTCTTTCTGCTTCATCTTGAAATGGCTGGCCAAGGGCAAGAGCCCTCCCAAGTCAGAGTCTTCTCTGATGCTATATATACTACAAACTTTTCTCTGAAAAGCTTCCTTGTGTTTTCTCAGTGTATGGAAGACTACAGCAAACATACACGTGCTTGAGCTGTACAGGACACTGTGACAGAAAGGAAGGACAATGATAGGGAGGAAAGATGAAAGAATCTTTCACAGATTCTCTTTGCAGATTTTACTTCTTTCCTAGGTGATCCAGAACTCCCTAAGTGAGAAAGAAACTAATTCTAGGCTCTCAGTACGGCGAGGCATGTGATCACCTGAAATATGTTGGTTCTGGAGGCACAGAAAACAAAATAAATCATTTAACATTTTTATTTAATGAGTTATTTGTAGAGAAGAAATGTGTCAGGGCAGCGAGTTTCTTGCATTTTGGCAGAAACTATCAAGAGAACCATCAGAAAACAGTGATCTCTTGTGTGACTCCTGGCCATTTTATTTTATAAGCAGTTTAGCTATTTCTCTAGTAGATCCTGTCACAGCAATATTCATTTGTACTCCTTAGTGTCTTTATACTAACTTCTTCAAACAAGAAGGAAGGCATTCCTTCTTAAATAAAATACTGATAAAATGATAATTAAATAAAACACTGATAACTGGATTTGAGTTACATTTTTTCCATTTTTAGACTATATCTTCAGTAGATGATAGACTCATAGTCCAATGTAGCACTTCATCTTCAATTTCCAAGAAATTCTATATGTTACTGCTTGGTTTAAGTGCCATGGGCAACCTTTTTTTTTTTTAATTCCCGTTCCTCTGATGCTAACTTTAGCAATATCGTGTATGCAGCTCTAATCTGTTAGCACTTAGCAAACACTTAGGCTGTTAGAACCAAACCAAGCAAACATTTAAGCTATTATAACTAAATCAACTTTCTATGTGTTACTGGTTTCTTATATCATTAATAATGCTACTTATCAGAATATCTTTTGCTGGATCAGTATTAGTAGTTGACTTTTACACATTTTTCTCCAAAACCAAGTAATTTTCTACAGGTAGGATAGCATGCATGTATATATATATTAAAAAAAAAACAAAAAACAAAACAAAACAAAAAAAACAGGGGAAAAAGTCTTTAAGTATTTGCATTCCTTGGGCTGTAAAATTAGAGACCTGTGATTTTTGTGTCCTAAGGTGGTCAAGGTATGTTGCATTGCATTTGCAGTATGAAATAAACTGTCATGCTACAGGGTCATCAGTTTGAGGCTTTTTCATCTCTGCCTAGAGAAATTAACCAGATTGCATGTCTGTGAACCGAAGAAACCACACACACCTGCATGAATGCATACTTCTCCCCCCCCCCCGCCAATTCTTTCATAGAACTTGTTCTGGGGTATGTTTTCTCACTGGTTTCCTGCTTAAGACCAGGCTGTAAAACCAGGGAGCACTTAAGAGAACTATGCTAAATACTCCTTCATAGTTTGTCCTTGTGGTCACCAGCACCATACCTCTTCTTAGTTGGAAGTTTGCTTATGCCTGTTTGTGGGGTTTTTGAGAATGGTACTAATGCTGTCAGTGGATGTAGAAACTCGGACTAACTGTAAATAGCTTGTAAGTTTGAGCTCCTACTTAGAGTATTTATAAAGTGTTGTACTTTAGTACCTTTCATCTGTGAGAAAGGTAGGGTTACTCATCCATGTGAAATGGTCTGAGGCAGCTATTGCATGCATCCGCAGTGCTTTGCCATCCTTGGTTAGGCAACTTCCGGTTGGAACCACTGATCTGTGTAACATTACTGTATGCGACAGAAGTGGTCAGGCTACGTGCCATATTTTATGCGTTCGAACTTACTTCTACGTACTGATTTTGAGAAAATTGTATTTGAATAACTCAGATGTGTGGGGGGTCACATTTAATTATTTATTCAGTTTCTCAGTCATCTTTTCTTTCATAACACAGTTTTACAGATCATACCTTTGAGGATGGTTTTTGGTTTAGGCATCAGTTGAGGAAGGAGGGGATGTCAGTCCCCTAGCTGGATCTATTGTAGACCTGGCATGGTGGAAATACTGGGATTGCTTGCAACATATTTTGCACGTAAAGCTTCTGACAATTTCCTAGAGGGATCCTAAACTGCTATTACAAGTAGCTGTAGTTGGTGATGTGCTTGCGCGCGCGCGCTCTCTCTCTCTCTCTCTCTCTCTCTTTTCTCTTCTTTATTTGCCAGTTGTGGATTGTGAGATTGTATGTCATGAAAGGAACCAGGATAACTGGTAGAGGGGAGAAGGGGGAGGGTGGGGGATCATGGAAAGCTGTATGTATTCAGAGTATAGAAAAGGGAACTAAAACATAGTGGGCACATGGAAAAATGCTATGTAACAGCAAAGAGCCTGTATGACTTTCAGGGATAGAAGTCATGTCTCGTAAATTGTTAGATCTTTTTTGAAATTGCCAGGGTGAAGGAAAAAAAAAAAAGGTATGTGGTATTTCTATAGCATTTAGGAAGTATGTATTTCATACACTTTTATTAAAGAAAAAAACCTGTTGTAAATGTGTCTCAAAGTTTCTTTTTAACTTGTAAAACAAAGACCTAAGAATAATTGGTCAGGTTTAATAGGAGGAGGAGGAGACTAATGGGTTGGAAGAAGAATTTTAAGGGATCTGTGCAGGGGATATATTAGTCAGGGTTTACATAAATGTTACTTTGTGTATCTCATATCAGAGTTTGCTCATGAAACCAAATTACTCAGGGTAGCTAGAACTAAAGCTTAACTGGAAAGCATTACTAAATGGAATCTGTTATTTTGTCGAAGACAGGGCATTTTTTTTATTGATAAATGCAGTGGCATCCACATGGTGGGTGAGGGGGGGAACCTAAACAAGGCAAATATCTATAATGATTTCAAAATCTATCACAGGAAAAACTGCTAGCACAGTACTGATTAAAAGGTACAGATAATGTGAGAAAGTGCTAGTAAAGGTTTTTAGAGCAAAAGAGCAAACATGCTAATGATATCACTCAAATTTTCAATAATGATGTATTTTTTTTGTTTCATCCATCTCAAAATGTGTAGCAGAACAATAATGGGTATGTAAACAGTGATGGTCAAAAATATGGAACAGCAGCTATACCTTTAAGAGCAGAATGCTTTAGCATAGAAATTACTTGCAAGAGGTGGGTGAGAAAAGGGATATGATAAAAGGTAGAAGATGATAAATATTATGTAGAGCTGAATAGGAAATTATTATTTTATTTCTTTAACATAATTAGATCCCCCCCCCCCCCCTTCACTTTGCTTACAATNTCCCCCCCCCCCCCCTTGTACTTTGCTCAGAATGTGTAAAGACACCTGTGTAAAAATAACTGCTGCATACTGGATTGTATTAGCAAAAGTGTATCTATATAGTCAATAGAAGTGATTCTTCACCTTGGCAACATTAAGACTATGTCTGGATTACTGTGTCTGGATTGGGACTCATCACAGATGATTGCATAGTGGAGAGGATCTGATGGAGGGTCTCCAAGATGGTTAGAAGGATGAAGCAAATGCTATATATGGAGAGGCTGAGAGATTGGGTTTCTTCAGTTTCCTGATAAGAAGGGCAGGGTTATTGCTGTTTTCAGTGACCCAATAGGGAGGTTTAGCAAAAGAGGAGCCAGAGTCATCTCAATGCTGCAGCTGCCAAGGGTGAAAGGCAACGGACATAAGTTGCAACACTGGAAATTCTGATGAGATGTTGGGAAATATTCCACTTCCCCCACAATGAGATTCATCAGACATTGGGAAAACTGTTCAGAAAGGTAGCAGAAACTCCAGCCTTTGAAAACATGCATTAGCTCAACTGGACAAGACCACAAGCAATCTGATTTTATTTACTCCTGTTTGAGCAGATTTTGACCACCTGATCTTACAATTATAGAATCATAGAATGGTTTGGGTTGGAAGGGACCTCAAAGATCATCTAGGTCCAACCCCCCTGCCACAGGCAGGGACACCCACCACTAGACCAGGTTGCCCAAAGCCTCATCCAACCTTGCCTTGAACACTTCTAGGGATGGAGCCTCCACAACCTCTCTGGGCAACCTGCTCCAGTGGCCTCATCACGCTAACAGTTAAGAATTTCTTTCTAATATCTAATCTAAATCTACCCTCTCTTAGGTTAAACCCATTACCCCTTCCCTATCACTACACTCCCTGATAAACAGTCCCTCCCCATCTTTCCTGTAGGCCCCCTTCAGGTACTGGAAGGCTGCAATTAGGTCTCCCTGGAGCTTTCTCTTCTCAGCTGGCAATCCCAACTCTCAGCCTGTCTTCACGGGAGAGGTACTCCAGCCCTCTATCAACTTCGTGGCCTTCCTCTGGACTCTGTCCAACAGCTCGATGTCTTTCTTTTACTGGGGCCCCCAGAGCTGGTCTCACAAGAGCAGAGTAGAGGGGCAAAATCGCCTCCTTCAACCTGCTGGTCATACTGTGACTTTCTGGGCTGCAAGCACACACTGCTGGCTCATGTTGAGCTTTTCATTAATCAAGACCCCCAAGTTCTTCTCCTCAGGGCTGCTTTCAATCTGTTCTCCATCCAGCCTGTAGTTGTGCTTGGGGTTGCGCTGACCCATGTGCAGGACCTTGCACTTCGCCTTGTTGAACTTCATGCGGTTTGCACAGGCCCGCCTCTCAATCCTGTCAAGGTCCCTCTGGATGGCATCCCTTCCTTCCAGCATGTCGACCACACCGCACAGCCTGGTGTCATCGGCAAACTTGCTGAGAGTGCACTCAATCCCACTGTCCATGTTGCCAACAAAGATGTTAAACAGTGCCGGTCCCAGTACTGATCCCTGAGGAATGCCACTTGTCACTAATTGCCACTTGGACATTGAGCTGTTGCCCACAACTCTTTGAGTGAGACTATGCAGCCAATTCATTATCCACCGAGTGGTCCATCCATCGAATGTGTGTCTCTCCAGTTTAGAGTTAAGGATGTCATGTGAGACAGCGTCAAATGCTTTGCACACGTCCAGGTAGATGATGTCTGTTGCTCTTCCCTTGTCCACCAACACTGTAACCGCATCATAGAAGGCCACTTGTCTCCATACTTTTTGCTTATATATGGAAAGAGCACGCTCTGCAATTTTTTTCTCTTCTGGTTTGATATCTGCCAAGATACAGAGCAGAATGGCTGATGAAAATGACCCCTGCTGGTCACATATTCCCACTGCTGCTTCTGGCTTATCTGAAAACATGTAAAAATACAGAACAAAAAGCATTAGTTTAGACCATCTATGTGATGGACACCATGCTGGGGTAAGTGTGGGAGTACCTTAAACCTTCTTCACTGTAGAAGCAGAACTTCACTGCTGTATCCTTCTTAAGGATCTAGTGTTAGTAGTGGATGCTGGGCTACTCCAGTCTGACCCAGCATACCTCTTTTTCTCCTCCTCCTCTTTTTCTCCTCCTCCTCTTTTTCTCCTC
>VXBL01001384.1:240090-281076 GCA_013400195.1 Aramus guarauna | reverse complement strand
CTGTCCCCCTCTTCCTCTTTTTCTCCTCCTCCTCTTTTTCTCCTCCTCCTCTTTTTCTCCTCCTCCTCTTTTTCTCCTCTTCTGGGAAATACAAATAATGAATGGCTGTTTAATGTAGCTTAAAAATGACTTTATTAATTGCCTGTGAGTTAATTTTCTGACGAACCCATGAATGGGAGAATTTTCTGTCTGTTTTGTTGCCAGTGTCCAGAAGAAGTTATACTATCTAGTAATAGTAGCTATTTCCTGACTGTACATTTATTGTAGTTAGTGATGAACCACAATCAGTAATAAGTTTGTGTAAGACTTTCTTGTCAACCTGTCTAAATATATCTGAAACAAAACCCCAAAGACCTACGATTTCTTATTTGTTCTGTTACCATGCAACAAATATGAACTTTCTCTTTTTTTTTTTTGCCTTACAGCATAAGCAGCACTATTATGGACGTAGACAGCACAATTTCCAGTGGACGTTCAACTCCAGTTATGATGAATGGACAAGGAGTTCCTGCCTCCTCTGCAAAAAGCATTGCTTATAACTGTTGTTGGGACCATTGCCATGCTTGTTTCAGCTCCAGCCCAGATTTGGCAGATCACATTCGCTCCATACATGTGGATGGTCAACGAGGAGGGGTTGGTGTTACTTTTTGTTTTCTCCCTCTTTGTTAGTTGCCAATATTCTACTCTTTAATGACAGTAACAAATTTTATGTTTTAAAGTAACAGTTCCATAGGTAGTGGCAACTAAGGTTGTGCCTTCAGCAGTCTGGTACTAGGCATTCAGCTGTTGTCTTTTGCGTAGTTCACTTGATTTGGTATTCTGTGTTTTTAATGGAATGCCTACCTGTAATAATGTAGTAAGTTCTTTTTTTAATAAATGATTTGAGTCTATCAGATTTTTGATAGATGTGCTAACTTCTCAAAATCCTGAAGCTGTTGGTATATCTTTAAGCGCTTATACATGGAATTCATTTTCTTAACGCTATTAGCGTACATGTTACTGCATGTGAACTCAGATGAAATTGTATCTTGATTATTTTTTTGGAAATGGAGCCTTGCTAGAGGTAAAATATATTCAGAATGTATAGTAGGGAAGATGTAATACTTACTGACTTGAGAGTACAAAGTCTTACCAAAACAGCTCTGTCTGTAGCACTGATGGCAAGTATACCTTCAGTCTAATTGCATCTAGTATTTTTTTTTAAACTGAGGTGCGTATATAATCATGTATATTTCAGTCTAATCCCTGGTCAAGTGATACCATTTCCATTGGTCTCACAATTTTAATATTTCAAAACATCTTCCAGTAGAGTAACTTCAGTTCTGTACTTAACTACCTGCCCCTCCCCAACCTCCCAAATTACCTTTGATGTCTGGAATATGTCATGTAAACTGCCTTTACATCAAACATAAGCAATCTGCCTGCTTTTGACACTATGTGTTGCAGCTCTTTAATTTCTTGGAGAGCTAATACCAGATCTTAACCTAGAATAGTCATTATCTTTTGACTTTTTGTCCTGTCACTTCTCCAGCAGTAAAATGCTAGGCCATTACATTTTATCTTGAGTGAATAAGAGGCTTAAAATGCTGATTTGCATTAATTTATTATGTAATTGTGTCACTGAGACAGCCATGACTCTGGTTGTATTTAGTTAGTGGTTTTTGGTATGATTGAACTTTCAGCTTCGTATTTGGTGACTTTTTTTCCAGTCCAAGCTCTAAGCAGAATCATCCATCCAGTGAGCTGGCTTTTTAGCCAGCCATGAGATGATTTCTGTAGTTCTGCTCATAGGTTTATAAAAGTCTTATATGAATCCTGGATGAAATGAATGAGATGTATTGGTATCCTGTGGGCTTTCGCGTAACTGCATGTCTGGGGATCTTTGTTATCCCATCCACGACCCCTTTTCATTTCTTAAAAAGGGACTGGAAGATTTTTCAGGTGGTTATGGGGGGCTTAGGGGAGGTTTGGGTTTTTTTTGTTTGGGGTTTTGGGTTTTTTTCGTATTGTATTTCTGTTTACTTACATTCCATGTGACATGACTTGCGGATATTTTTATTTAGAAGATGTTAGACTGTATTTGGCTTTCTGAAAGAGGAGGTTGTTGGAAGCACCAAGTGTCTAACAACTGTTGCATTCAGTTCATGCTTTTTATCCCCCCCACTGGAGTTGGTTTATTTTTTGGAAAGTTCTTCACCTTGATGCTGTGGAAGAGGACTGATCCTGGCTGTTTTGTTTCAAGGATTTGTCTGCCACCTGCTGGTGAGGTGTTTAAGTGGTGTTAGAAGTTGTATTGTGGGTTTGGTTGATTTAAGATACATTTTTGCCATACAAGGATGCTTATTTTCAAGCTAATACTGAGATAATGGCTCCAAACCAAGCCAGATAGATCCATGAAGAGCCCAGGAAACTTTTTTACAAAGTTCGTCCCAAAAATTTTTTCAGAAATATTTTGGATTCAGCCTTTTGACAAGGGTTCCCAAGAAGTCTTGCCTGGACTTCTGGTGGGTTGTTGTAAAACCAAATGCTTGTTCTTTGGAGGGATTGTATGGAGCTGTTGCAGCGCCAGGAATCTTGGAAATTCCAATTCTGTGGCTTCAGGGGGATCTCAAAACTGAGGAGCAGCAGACACCAAAGGTTTAGGGGGTTGGGCCTAATGTGTCCGTAGGTCTGGATCAGTCATACAGACGTGTAGGGTTTTCCAGCTTTGTATTAGTAAGTTGGGTTATCTATATATTATACAGCGAGTACATAGCACTCCTGTGGCTGCTCTTTTGTTTTGAAAATACAGTCTTTTGAACACTGAGTTTTTAACCTCCAAAAGAGAACAAGAAACTCAAATCCAATTAGTTGCCTGCAATTCTGAAAACCTGTATTATGGACAATGCTAATCCTGGGGACTGTATTTTGTTGCTACGAACTAAGGCTATGCCTCCCTTCACACACAGACCTGTTCAGGAAATTCTAATGAAAGGCAAATTCATTGAGCTTTTTTATTCTCTCGGTTATAGATAGACACAATGAGAGGAGAGAGAAAAGCAGCACAAGTAAGTTCTACTCCCCTTAATGCACTATTGTGCATGTGACTGATCTGTACACTGGAATCACAAAACATCCATAGATTTTTCTTGAATCCTATGAGAAATTGGAATTTTCTTCATTGGGAATTGAGTATAAAGCCTTAACAAGAGGTATCCAGTATTCCATAATACAAAACTCTGGTATCTAAACAACTGTATTGTAATTACGAGTCTCCTTTTTTCAGGCTTAGATAAGAAAATTATTAATTGCCGATGAGAGTAAATGCTTTTATTTATGTATCTGCTACCCAGAAAATTTGTCATTTAAAAATGTTCCATCTCAATATCTGGTGGGTACAGATACTGAGTGCAAACACAAACTGTTTACTGTGGATGCTGTGGCTCTTGATTGTGCTTATCTGCAGGAGCATCTATTTTTTTGATATTTTATTCCAGTGACCTGCTCTTTTGAATACTTGTTGTAATTATTTTTTCCTTGGTGACATATTAGAAGTGTGTTGCAAAACTAATGGCTGTTGTTCAAAAATCTTTGAAGTACTTTGTATTAGGAAAAGAGGTTTCTTTGCTAATCTGATTTTTTTTTTTTTTTACGGTTTTCTTTGCTTTGTGTAAACTTACCACGTTTTTACTCTATTAGGTGTTTGTTTGCTTGTGGAAAGGTTGCAAAGTATATAATACACCTTCAACAAGTCAAAGTTGGTTGCAGAGGCATATGCTGACACACAGTGGGGACAAACCTTTTAAGGTAAGGTTCATTGTAAGATATATCATCCCTTGTTTTAAGAGCGATTCTATTTATTTTTTGTGATACAATGTATTAATTGAAAAATGCCATCACAGGAGGATTTCTTAAAAAGTATCCAGTGAGCTGAGCCTTCATCTTTGCAATAATAGTGTCCAAAGGTCCTGTTCTGTTATGAAAACAGGTGAAGATACCATTGTTCCTTCTCTATCCCTGTTTCTTTTCACCTGTAAACAGTAGGGGAGTGTAAAACTAAATAGTGCTGAAGTTCTTTTTTTTTTTTTGGTGCATTTTCCAGTTGAGTTGCTCACATTGTAACAGTGAGATATTTTGCCTCGTGCTTTACACTTCCACATTAAACTTTGGATCATGCCACATGGTGCACATTCTGTGCTTGAATAAGAGCTGGTTTTGTTAACAAAATACAGTTGAAACACAATCAGTGACTATGGTTAACCTCTCTGAGAATAATAAGGAAGTCAGGAATGCAGGACCGTTGAGCTGACTGTATTTCCTGCATAGTATTTTCTAACTTTCTCTTTCTTTCTCCCCCTAATCTGTACCTGCAATTCTAGGTATAGTAGTGTTTATCATTTCCATATCCACCAATCCGTTATTAATGAGTTGCTTCATCCTCTTATGGATACAGTTGGGGCAGTTCATAGCTGTCAGTCCTTGGATCACTTGATGGTAAGTCCCACCCACACTACTTTAGACTGAAGTTCTCCTTCCATCTAGGATATGAAAATGAATTAGGTTTGTGTTGTTTTTTTTGTTTTGTTTTGTGTTTTGTGGTTTTTTTTTTTTTTTTTTTTTTTTTTTTTTTTTTTTTTTTTTTTAAGTTTAGGTAGCATTTTGTGCCTTCTCACCCACCCCCAACCCTCCCCAAAGTTTTAGTCACTGTTTTCCACTTCCCTCTCCTCTCTTTCTTCTCAGGTAATATCTTCTGCTTTTTTTAAAAATTTATTTAAAGGCAGCTTTATTACTAAAAAAATACTTGTCTTGTTACAGTGATGTCTTCCAGAAGTTACTACTTCTGCATAGGTTATAACAGTAGTTATGACAGAAAACAAAACTAAACTCAAAACCTAGAGAGTAAAAATAATGCATTGCATGTGAAAAAAAAATTTAATAAAGGTTAGACTTCTTTCCATACTGAACCATGTAGTTTATTCTGAAAATTTCTGAGAGTGAGTAACAGGAAACTTGCTCTTGAGGTTATTGTACCCTTTGTTCAAAGGAATAAGGTTACCATGCTCTTAGAAGCATAGTATAGGGATCATAGATGCCTGAAAGTTTGCAGATATGATTGTTCCAGAAACTGATGTAATCTTAAGTGCTAATCCCTGAATAAAATAATAAAAAAAAGTCATCAAAGGAAACTTGTACCTTAGGTCTTCTCACTCTGGAATTAAGTATTTTATATGCCTTAAAGTAGAATGGCAAGTTTTATTCTTGAAGGAAGGTCTTTCGGTAGGGTAATTTGTATACTTACTTGGTCTAGATGAAAGAAACTCAATTTTAGAGACAATGGATTTAAAAGAGGGTGGCATAGCTCAGAAATACCAGTACCACTTTTGATTCTGTCAGAGTTAGTAGCAAAGTCAGTAAAAGTTGGTATCTCAGTTTTTTGGCTAGGCTGGTTATAGCTAGAGCCCTAACAATTAGTTCTGACAATAATAATCTTGTGTTAAATATGTGTTATTTCACCAGCTGATTTTCTGTACTTTCTGGTCCTGCTAAGGGAAAGAACAAAACACAGGCTAGGATTGCAGTAGTTAATCATCGTGGCTCAATGTGTGTCACTTCAGCATTTTTTCCTACTGTTGTCTTTAGTTCCCTCTGTTTGTTTTTTATCTCTGCATTTCTCTATCTGTTCCTGGGGGTTTTAAATTGAGAATAATTGTGATCTGAGTAGAATTTTGTAACATCTTTTGTTCCCTTGTCATTTATGCTGAATATAGGCTTCAGGGCTCACGTGAGGTAGCCAAGTATGTAAGTGTCTGTGATAGCTACCTATTAATTAACTAGCCCCCTTTCCTTGCTTGCTTCTTTTCTTTTACAAGCTTTTGAAATCTACTGTCTGATACAAAAACACTTCAAGTGTTGGATATTAGTCTTGATCGGTCCAAGAACAGCCATTACTAATTGTTTTATGGCAGTCATTCAAAAACGGAGCAAATGCTTCTGTTTGCATTTAACTGTTCTTATAAATCTTAATTACTCACCTTTTAGAAAAAGCTAATTTTTTTCAAGTCAGAGGTGGATTAAGAACTTCTTGTTGATTACTGCAGACAAAAATATCTCCCAAAACCTAAATTACAAATAAAAGTTCTGTGTGTCTCATGGGAATATACTTGAGTTCTAGCATAAAAAGAAGGAATCTGTCATTTTAAAGAATTTGGTGAAAATACCTAGTCATTCAGTGTTTTATTTAAAAAATAAATATCAGGATTTTTGAGGAAAGCCAACAATGGCATTAATGGAAATAGTATAGCTGTGTGCTGTTGTCTGAAGAACTGCTGTTCAGGATCTTTTTAAGAAAAGCAAAACAATGTTAGCTAGGAAAGTGACAATTAAAAGCATGAAAAATTTACTTATGTAAAGGTAGAAGAACACTGTAGTTGTATAATGACCAGAGTAGAGTAATAAATATATGGCAGGTTGCTATATTATATTTCTAATCAAAATAAGAGACAAAAGTATTTTCTTAAAGTGAAAGGCAGCTGGGGACTGTCTTGGGCATAAAGCTATTCTTTGCATTAGAACTACTTTCTTGAAGGATATGTCCCTGTCCTGTCACCCTTCTGCTTGCAAGTGGACTCATTTTATGTAGTTGCCCATTTTGGGTTTAATCATCTATTTTTGTGATACACATGGTGTTGTCCCATGATTAACAGCTGTATCTAGCTATAAATGAACTGCTGTGCCTTCATATTAAGAGGTCTTCGTGGGTTTACCTGCCCTTTCCATGCATTCATATAAACTAGGTGACTGTAGTTTGTCACAGAAATGAACCCACTTTTATATTACAAAAGTGAAACGTTACATATTTTTATAAGTTTCTCCTGTTTTTTCTGTTTGTGTGGTTTAGTGTGTTGCCCTCAGAATTAATATTGCAATACCTATGTCATGGAAAAGGTAAATGTCCTTATAAATACCTTTTTTTGAGACCTTTGTTATGTTAGCTCCATTTTTATATGGGGCAATTTCCTGGTAGTGTATGTTCAGCTCATAAGAAGGAGACATTCTATATCTGAGGAACTAAGGAGAAAAAAAAAACCAAACCAAACCTAACCCTAGATCTTTGGGCAGAACTTAGAACATCAGTTTCCCTTTACTCATCATATTGCTTTTCTGTTTATTGCCTCCCTTTTTTCCCTAAGCTTTTGATACTGATGCCTTAGGTTTCATATGTAACACAGGGATGGATTTTTTGCTTGATTTTTTTTGAGGCAGTCATCGCTAAATTTTGCTACTGATAAAGTGTCTTTTCTTAGGGCACCCACCAATCCTTCCACCAAAGAGAAAGAGTCTGTTAAATGAGACATAGTTAGCAATTGCAGCTAGTTAGTTTTCAGTCTCTAGTCAAATACAATTCCTGCAAAGCAGCACACTTCTCCAATCCTAGTTTTGGTAAGCACCGATTCCTAAATTTTTCTTGTCAATAGGAACAAACAAACAAACTGGTCTTACAAACATGTCTCTGGTTGAGAACTTACTGGCCTTCTTTGGGCCACTGTTCAGTATTTTTTGAAGTTACACTGTTCCTCTTAATACCTGAACTTCATTGCTCTTGTGCTGCTGGAAGTTTTTGCTTATTGCAGTCTGATTCTAGCCACCTTTTTTTTTTTTTGTCTTTGTAAATATCATACACAAACATGAACATACTAAAGGTCTTCAGAGAAACAATTACACAGTCTGAGAATAGCTATATGAAATGAATGTCTACATTCAGGGTTGAGAGAGAAAAACCTAAACGTTATTCTTTTTTAGTTCTGTTATGACATAATTTTTGCAGCTTTTTAGAAACTGGTGGGAGGTTGTGCAGTTATCAGTCAACATGTAGCGGTGGTCCTTTTGAGGGGTCAGCAACTTAAAAACTTTCAGGCTTTCAGAACATGTAGACAGGTGGATCTAGAGGAATAATCTGCTGAGTTAGAAAGCTAATGTCTGTGACTGGCAAGCTGAGAAAAATTGAATGAAGAAATTCTATCTTACTTGTCCTAAACTTGGCTGTTACAAATACTAAGTATTTGAATAGCTAATGTGCTGTGACAATCTGCATTTTCCAGCATGGTTTCTGGTAGTCAAAAAAGAGTCTGAATACTACTCACCATGCCTCGTTGCTGTGCAAGGCATTGAAAGTTACTTGAAGACCTATCAAGTGAACTCTTAAAATGTAGTCTAGGTGACCAAATACAAGCTGTTAGGCATAATGAAAGGACAAATGGTAGAGTGAGGACAAAACAGTAGGAGATTTTATGCAAAATAATTGTATATAGAAAATTTTTGTAAATATAAGGCTGCATGTGGGTATGCTACCAACTGCTTTCACATACTGATGCCAGTGGGTATGCTATCAGTGTTTAAGCTCAGTCGTGCAAGGTTTGCTTGTGTGGGATAAATGCTTTCAATAACAACAAATGACAATACGCAGGTTCATTGGAGGCTTTCATCCTTTGTTTAAAAGGGGGGAAGAAAGTAATAATAAAAATGAAATTTGGTGCTCATTCTGCCACCTGTAACTTCCAAAATTCCTTAAGAGGTGACTGCATTTGTTATGACTCTCAGTAGAGTAACACTTGTTGAAATCTAAAAAGCACAGCCAAGCAGCTCCAGTCGTCATTTGGAATTCATGTCTGTTAATCTCTTGGCAGAACGTCTTCTATCCGTTAGAGCACTGCAGGTGCAGGTAGAACATGTAAAGGCATTCTGCCTGAACACTTGAATGTTGAGACAGTAGGGTTTATTCTGATGTCTAAAATATTACTGTTAGATTTATTGGAAAGATTACACATTGGATATTCTAAAAAGGAGATTAGGTTATTTTGAATTTAGGAAAAAACCTTATATTGCTAGATATTTTTATATCCTGCTTTTAAAGTCACTGGTCATTACTGCCCATTAATAATGGTGGGTATGGGTACACTGGAGAAATTAAACTTCTTACGTGTTTACTTATTTTCTCTTGAAGTAACATATCCACCAATCCGGACCCAATCTATCATATTTAAAATTGAATGCAAAATTTTGAGATTTAGGTTTTGGGGGAAAAATGAAGAGATTGGTTTAAAGTTGTGCATACTAGTTGAGTTTGATTTGTTAGAAGCCCTCTAGATCTGTATAATTATCTGGTGGGAAGCTGATTTGGTGTGACTTACCGTCCAGAGATCCTGAAGTGACAGCCTGAACTGCTCCTTTATCTTTGGAGAGAAGAGACTTTACCATTAGTAACGGATTGCTGGATATATTATTTTAGAGAAAAAAAAAAAAGAAAAAACAGGTAAGATTTTTCTCCTCTTCTACTATTTCCTGTCTACTACAAAGGCATTCTCTGTCATCTTTGGTATATCAGCTGTTGATTATTTGATGACATGATCAGGTAGTCTTAAGCTACACAATACCTGAATGTAATGATTTCTGCAAATATTTCATACTGTGGCTGCAGACTGTAAATAAGCTTTCTGGAAAAAGATAATTTCTAGGGGCAAGTTGCATATATTGAAGATTTAAGGATGCTAGTTTGGGGCTTTTGAAAGCAAAACTTGGGTAGAGCAAGAAAAGTAGGTGGTAGCTTTTGTAGATAATCTGTGATTGACT
Organism: Aramus guarauna; assembly: GCA_013400195.1. Classification (NCBI taxonomy): domain Eukaryota; kingdom Metazoa; phylum Chordata; class Aves; order Gruiformes; family Aramidae; genus Aramus; species Aramus guarauna. The sequence goes on along the minus strand of VXBL01001384.1, from coordinate 271,470 downwards.
TTTGTCTAGTCATGTATAAAAGAAAACAAGTTAAGACATTTGAGTCAAACTGCAGATTGTCATAAAACAATGTTTCCCATCTGGCAAAAAATACAATTAAGTCTTACAAACTTGTGTTTTCAAAAGTTTTAGAAATGTGCCTGATAAAAAAGTTCGTTATTTACAGAAGGTATTGCCTTTTGATGTTATACTTTAATAAACTTGGAACATTGTAATGCATGCACTGTACCAGAACTTTAGGTTATTTTTGACCTCTAGCAGGCATTGGCAAGACTAAAATTTTAATTTTTCAGTGTGATTGAACTTCAGGGTGTGTGTGGGGGGCAGGTTGCACTCTTTTTTTTTTTTTTTTTTTTTTTTTTTTTTTTCTTTATTCTGTCAGTGTTTGTAGGATCAGAAAGAGCTAGAAGCTGAAGTCAAAAGCATCTTAATGAAAGTTTAACCTAAGTTTAGATTTGGTTGCTTAGTTTAGTTTCATGAAACTGCTTTTATGGGCATGACAGCTATTTCAAGGACTTAAAAACTACAGGATAAAAAAATGTTTGAATTAATGCATGTATGTATTTCATCAGTATCTGTTGATCATGAGTTTGTTTAATACAACTAAGTGGGTCAGGTTCAAGGTCAGGTTGGGTGGGGCTTTGAGCAACCTAATTTAGTAGAAGATGTCCCTACCCGTGGTAGGGGTGTTGGAACTGGATGATTTTTAAAAGTCCCTTCCAACCCAAACCATTGTATGATTCTATAACTAAATTTTAATCTTCAATATTAATTTGAAGTAATAACTATTGCATTGAGATTACCGTAGTGTAAATGAGATTAGGAGCTTGGGTGTTTTGAATGTCATAGATGTGTTGGGATTTCTTACATTGTAAATCACTACAAGTATATTGCTGTTGATTGAACGTGGAAAATTATAGAGCAAGGTAAAAAAAGTGTGGGTAGATTTTTGTTAAAAATCTTCACAATTCTTAAGATTCTTATTAGTGGGGGAGATAGGGGGGAACAAATACAGTGTGAAGGATCCTAAATGTTTGTAGTTAGCACCGTACGTAGAAAACTTTCCCTAACTTCCCAAATCTTTTTTCCTTAAAAAAAAAAAAAAAAAAAAAGAGGCAAATAAAAAAAGTGAAAAATGTCCACCTATTTTTTGTCTTTTACTATCTTGAAATAGATATACATACTTTCAGTCTTATAGCAAGTATTAAGTCCTTGGGGATAACACAGGGTTTTTTTCTTCATGGGCACTATATTGTTTTATGATGATCATGGAAAACCATTTGCTAGGTCTGAGGCAGAGAAACAGACTTTTTAATTCTGCAGCCACAGTTGGAAAACAACACAGGTCGGTTTTAGGGTCAAAACATGCTGAGTGGTGTTCTGCTGCTGTTTTTTGTCTTTCAATGAAATGTGCAGGCTTGGGGCAGATTACTGTAAGAGCTTGCAAATTCATCCTTACTCTTTAGAGAAAACTTGGCACAATGTACATAGTTGCAACCTTACTTATTCCTGAACTCCTATTGGAGCTGCCTCATCAGTCTGCTGTGATGGGACGTGCTAGAGAAGAGAGGTGCAGATGAAAGAGCTGAGAAAGAGGGGAAGGAGAGGTAGGAGCAGAACAGATGTGGAAGGAGGAGAACTTTCTAGTGGTTTAGAGTGGTTTCTTGCTACTGGCTGATCAACTTATTTGCCCTACTATTCTCTGGGTCAGAAGAAAAATTAATCATGTGGATACCCAATTCATTGCAGCAAATGATGGGATGCGTATCTTAAAATCACTTTTCTATTATCCTTGTAAGCTCAGAGCAGAAGAGAAAAGGTTTATGCCTCCCTCCCCAACATTGTAATTTAAATACTTACTTTGAAAAAGAAATAATTGTAAATATGAACCAAATGCTATAAAAATACCAATAATTACTGTAGCCAGTACTAGTTTAGTTGCACATATCTTGCAATTTTCTGTGTTTCTGTTTAGTTATTGTTGGATATTTTCTTATTTCTCTGTTTGAGAGAGGCCATTGTCTTTAAATAAGAACTTTCTTAAATACTTCTGAAGTAATAGTAGCATCCCAAAATAAATGTATAAATAATTGTTAATATAACTTTCAAGTTACTGAAGGTAAAGTTTTAGACAGAAATGTAAGATAACTGTTTATTGACTTTGCATGGCATTTACAAAAAGATATTAAGCTGTTTCAAATTTAATGTGGGTAAGGATGTATTTTTTTTTTTACTTCTGCCTTGTCACGAGAAAGGGGGATGTTAGAACATCACTGTTACCAAATGCAGAAGATTGGAGAGCTGTTGAGAAATATGGAATAACAGTGCAGTATTTTGAAAGATGGGGATGTTGGTCTGTGAACGGGAAAGTTCTTCAGAAGCATTTATTTTCTGTGGGAAGGTTTTGTCAGTGGATTGTTTGAAATTGGTTTTATGTTACACAATATTTACAATATAATATAGGAAAAGTTGTTTTACCCTGGAATAATTATTGAGAGTGTAAAGTTCAGATAAAAACAGAAACATCATCTGAAATAAATTTCTAAGAATTGCATTGTCATTAAGAGTTTGTCTTCCTTTTAGTGTGTTGGAGGTTAAGCCAGAAAAGTCAAACTGAAAGATGTATCAAACTCCTGTGAATGAGTGCTATGTAGCACGCTGATACAGTTGTTCTGTTTTTTGTCTCATTAGTGTGTAGTTGGTGGGTGCAATGCCAGCTTTGCATCTCAGGGAGGACTTGCCCGTCATGTGCCCACACACTTCAGCCAGCAGAACTCTTCAAAAGTTGCCAGCCAGCCAAAGGCCAAAGAGGAATCTCCATCTAAAGCTGGAATGAATAAAAGAAGAAAGTTAAAGAACAAGAGACGACGATCATTACGTAAGTATTTTCAGAAGTAGAAGTTGTTGAAAATTTTGTCTTGGGAAGTTCCTCTTCAATGTGGCTGTTTCTCTGCAGATGTGGGTCGGTAGGGTTGGTGATGTTTAGAGTTATAGTGTTGGCATCCCTTGTGATGGAAGGAAAACAATTCCACATTCTGTTTGTGTTCCTTTATAGGTCAAAGCATCTATGCATTCAGTAGAAAAGATGAATATTCTGTGAGCAACAGTTTGAGTTTACAATTTAAAGATGCTTTTTGTTTTAGACTTACTTTTTGTTTACTAACTGTATTACTGTTGGAAAATGTTCTGTTTAGTGGTGATGAGATCTGAAGTTCAGTACTGCAGACAGGGATTACAGATTCATATAAACTAGAGATCAATGCGCATTATATAAGCTCTTTCTCAAGCACAACATTTCATTAGCTTAATGACAGTTCTACGAGCATAACCAAGATTTAATTTTGAGCAGATTTGACTTGCTATGTTTTTTTTAATTTTTCTCCGCACAGTTGATGTTCGTTAATTTTAAATGAACCAATGTGCTGAAAAGTGTGATTTATCATTTAGTGAAAATTGTTTCCTGTAGCAAGTAAATATCACTTACCCAGGACCTTTTCTAGTTCATTTTGATCCATTTGTTTGATTCCTGAGTTGTCCTAGCATCAGAGTCATAACCATGTCAAATTTATTTAGAGATTCTAATGTACAGAAATGGTGAGGAAAGACTAGGCAATTGTTAAAAAAACCCAAAACCTTTGGATGCAGCTTTTCAGTACTGAGCTGATTATTTACTAATTTTAAACTGTTACTGTTACAGTTGCATTTGAGATGTGTAAAAACCCATTTAGATTTTTTTTTTCTGCTGGTATGTCAACAGCTGAAGAACAAACTTCCATTAATTTTTACCTTTGGTGTAAAGCCAGCCTTACAGTATTGGAGAGAAAGGCAAGATACCTTTTTTATATGCCACTGGACCTGTTTTACTGTCCACAGAATGGATCTCTATTAATAAGCAGGCAATTATTTCAGTCCTGTTTCCTGGCTGGCAGTAGGATTCTAGTGATGGTATGCTGGAGAACTTTTGTTACTTCACTGGGTCAGCAATTACAGTCTTATTTTTCCAGAACTCTTCTGTGGCAGAACACTTTGCTGTATTGATCTTTCTGTTCCTGTGAAGAAATACAGTTGCCAGTTATTCAAATAGTACTGCAACAATGGAGGCACATACTGGTGGTCTTAGGTGATTACTCTGTATCACATGATTGTGGTTATTCTTACCTTAATACTTCACCTGTGTGGTAAGCAACTGAAATGTATTGAAGCAGTGGTCATGTTTCTGCCTTGAACACAAAGAAGCCTGTCCTGAAAAGTTAGAATATTGCCTAGAATTCTGAAAAGCTTATTTTCTGTGCTTTTCTTCCATGCTGTGTGACAACTATGCAGTTCAGTGCTAGAAGAGCTTCTGTTAACTTCAGTTATGGTGATTTATTTTTTCTTTTGCCTTCTTTTTTTGTTTGGAAATGCTTGGGTATTCTTAAAATATATATGAGCAAATTATATCATTAAACACATCTTAAAAATGTAAACTTCAAGGACTCTTCTAATTTTGACACTGATTCAACATCTGAAGAAAGTAGAAAGCTATTTCTGTTCTTTTCAGAATTTGACTTTCAAAGAGCTTTCCCTTTCATTCTAGCAATCTATGTAAATGAGAAGGTTCCAGAAGGGAGGGCTGATCAATGAAGGGTTACTTGGCACTATCCTTTTAGTTAATCTTAGATGTAATGAAAGAGAGACTTGAAATAGGTTCCTAATCTTGATCTGTTGACTGTGTTGCTCAAAATATAGATGTCTAAGACTGTTCACTTCAAAATTCTCAAATTTTTTTAGAGATTCATGAGTTGCATCTTAGCTTGCTTCTCCATATTGATTCTGTTAGGCGGCTGATTTAATGCATTTTAATTCAATTTCCCCCTCTAGTGTATGCAGAAGTAGTTTCTCAGACTGGCATTTTATTAGTAATTAATGAACATTATTGACTTACAAGTTTCAAATCAGAGCATGATAGTTAAAACTTCAAATTATCTGCAAAGATGTTCTAGTTGTAATAAACATTTACTGCAGAATTCTTGATTGAACAAATCTGTGGCAAAAATGTAAGTAGTAAATATTATGGGGATGTTAAAGACCAGTCTGTAGTACTTGAATGGTCTGCTGTCTTGATCAAGTGTTACATTGGAAGAAAAATGACAGCTGCTTGAGTTGTTTTTTATCTTCTTGCCACTTGAGACAAAGGCAATGCTGGCTGTAGAGTTTTACCTTAAGGCAAAAATAATCTCTGAGTTGGGAAGTGACTACTGTAATGTATTTCTCCAGAGGGTATGTGACCCAGAAATCTATCCAAAGTTGATGGTATGTTCTGAAAATGCTAAATATTGGTAGTTTTTCATTAAAACTTTGTGTGGATTATTGTTGATTAGGTAAACTTGACTAAGGACTGATACATTTTTCTTTGTCCATTTCTTAGCTTAGTTTTACTTTTAGTTAAGAATGAAGTGCAAGCTTGTATATTTTGTCTTTACAAGAAGAACGGGAAAGGGCAAGGACCTTTATCTAAGAAGCTGAAGTAACAAAATAACAGTATTAAGTATTTTTAGTCTGGAGTATATAAAGCTAGGAACATAAACACTTTTAAAATATCTAAATATAAATCTAACAGAGGGGTATTGAACATATGTACCAGGTTATCTGCAAGTTGGCTTAAAAGAAGTTAGGACAAATGGATGTAAAGCAAGATTCTATTTGATAATGTACAATCTGTTTAAACAGCAAATAATTACTTGACAAAAAATTACAGTTTTGCATCACAAAAATAATTTTTCTCCTGAAAAAAATGTTGTCAATATGTTCTTTCTACCTCCTCATGGTTTGATTAGACATTGGCTTTTTTTTTTTTTTTTTTTTGCAAGGTACAAGTAGCACCTTACTATTCTGAAGCTACCCCAAAGAATTTTGCAGAACCTAAGATTATATTTACAATTTTACATATTTTATTTGCTTTTCCAATAGCAAAGATGACACTGTAGTTATTAACAAGCATGATAATTGAGTTCACTGGAGAAATGTAAGCAAGATACTGTTCATGGAATTAACAGTAAGACTATGCTAGTTACATAAGACTTGGAATTTCATTTAGTAAGCTACTGGTATGAAGACTTTAATTTGACTTAAGTAATTGATGTGCTCTTGGAATTTGTATTAAGCAGGAAGGGAGATTACCTTACTGTGAAAATAATTTCGAGGGAACAGATTTCAGATATGTAGAGGATACAACATTGACACTCAATAAGGAATAAATAAAACTATTCATATGCCTTTCACAAATTGTGCCTTTTCTTCTGCATCTGTTGAATGTTATCCACCGGTAAATCCTGAAGAAATTTGCTGTATGAAACCAAAACTAAAAAATTGGGGTTATCTTTTCCTTTCCACCTTCCCTTCCTTCCTCCCTCATATTTATTTATAAAATATTTATATGCTTGCATCACTGACCACCTGCAGCATGAGCTCGGGTTCTATGTTATCACTTAGAGTGAGAAAACATTTCAGTGAGATGATTGCCTAATTGGCAGTGTCCAACTGAGAGTAAGGACAGAACGTAATGTACAGATGAATGCTTAACAACAGTTAGTCCCAGGAGTGTAGCAAATGCTAGCTTCAGGTGGAAGTTGTAGTTTGTTTTGAAATAATGGATAGATAATCTTGATGAAAAGGAATATAGAAGTTCTTTTAAATGAAGACAATGGAACTTTGAATCACTGTTTTTTTGCAGATTACAGGATGATATATAGTTGATGATGTACTATCAATTCCTATTCTTAGTTTTAATTTTAGTGTGTTATATAGAGAACTATTGCTCTCAAAGCTTAAAAAAATCTGAATACTTTCACTCATACTTTATTGGCTTGTGTAATTTTACTACTGTACTATATGGTATATTTTTAAAAATTTGTGTGAAGTATTTTTAACAGTATGCAAATATGTGTCTAGTAGCAGTTATTTTTCAGTTAAAGTGCTTTTAGTGTAGAATTGGTAGACCTTTGTACTCCAAATCAGAATTCAATAATTTTTTACTTTTCAAGAAGCACTTAAATATTTAAGTCCTTTTCGAAAAGGAAAAGGGCTTTATTACTGCCTGCTGGGTTTAGACTACTTGTAAAATATCAGATGGATGTTCATTGCACTTTACTCATTATAAATTGAAGTGGTAGTATGTGATGCATTTGGTGCTTCTTGGCTAGAAAATAATCTGTTTACTGATAATCAAAGAACATGTACCTAGAAAGAAACATGTCTAGCAGTGTAGTTTTTTTCGTGTGACTATTCAGCATTATTACTCCTTGGAGATCAAAAATTTCTTGAAGAGCATTTTCTGTATGTTCACAATAATTCTTACTTAATCCTTTGCTTTGTGTTCCACTGCAGTACCAACCAGTTTTATAGAATCATAGAAAGGTTTGGGTTGGAAGGGACCTTAATGATCCCCTTAGTTCCCCCTCTGCCATGGGCCGGGACATGCTCTCTCAAAGCCCCATCCAACCTGGCCTTGAACACTNCCCTCAAGTCCTCCTCCTCAGTGCTGCTTTCAATCCCTTCTCTGCCCAGCCTGTATTTGTACTTGGGATTGCGCCGACCCATGTGCAGGACCTTGCACTTGGCCTTGTTGAACTTCAAGATTCACACATGCCCACCTATCAAGCCTGTCAAGGTCCCTCTGGATGGCATCGTCTCCAGTTTTTTTTTTTTTTTTTTTCAGTGCCATTGTTGATCTCTTTGCAGCATCCCAGTATTCACTGGAAATAGCTGGAGTTTTTATTGATTATAAATTAGGTCAGAGCAGATTGTTTTGAGTAAAGTTAAGAAATATAAGGTTATAGTTATAATTCTGCTTTTAAGATGTTAATTGTATGCACTATCATGTTTGAAGTACTTTATTTTTAAAAAGTCACAGCAGTAATTTTGGAATTATTGACTGTGCTGTAAGGTGGCTTGGCCTTATTTGTTTAGGTTCCCATAAACATCACATCCTAAATGGGCTGGTTTTGCATTAAATTAGACCTTGCACTTATTAATGAGTTCTGGGTTTAGTTTCTTTGCACTGGGACTTCTTTTATTTTTTTTTTTTAAGAGATGATACCAATGGATGTTCCCAGAGGTACTCAGCAAAATTAATGAATTCTTAATTTTGAAGATTAGGAAACAATAGAATTCACTTGAAACTTAAAAAAAATGAGTGAGTGTAATGTGCTGTTTCATTTACAAGGACTATGCTTTGACCATGCTTAAATGAATTGTACACCTCTTGGAGTCGTATCTTCCTCTCAGTTAAATTAATATTTACAACTCTTTGACAAGCTAGTGCTACTGCCATAATGATTAAATTATTTACCAGTGACACTTCAGACTTATTCACATCCTTGAATGTGTTTGAATGCTTTCACTGTGTTGAACGCTAAGGATCTCTTCTTTTTTTTTTTTTCTAGCAAGACCTCATGACTTCTTTGATGCGCAAACACTGGATGCTATAAGACATCGAGCCATCTGTTTTAACCTCTCAGCACATATAGAAAGTTTAGGAAAAGGCCACAGTGTTGTATTTCATAGTACTGTAAGTATATATGTATATATTTTATGCATTCTGTTTACCTATGTGTCTAAAAATTCCAGTAGTTCAGAAAGATTTCTGTTTTCCTCTTTCTCCTGTAGGCATTTAAGCAGAAATAAGTAATAGTGGGTATTTTACGTTGTTGATTTGCCCATTTCTATTTAGTAAATTAACTTTTTTTAAAGTAGTGTTAGTAGTTGTCCTAGCTCACCAGTTGAATAGCTTGCAACATTTCCTGTCTGATACACTTGGGGAAATACCTAACAGCAAGTACGTGTTGCAGAAAAACTTGGTTACGTCTTCTAAATAAGAATGTAATTCAAATGGCATTTCCATAGTCGTGAGTGACAGCGCCCATTTATCACAAGGAATATTTTGAGGGTAATTGTATAATTGAATATTTAAAGATGCTTATCTGAAATTTGTGTTTATTCCTTTTCTTCAGTTTAAAAAATATAATCCTAAATAAATGTATTGTTGTTCCCCTCTTTTTCTTTTAATAAACTTACGAACTAAAACTTTAATCAACTAGTGAATTGCTAGGAGGCGGCAAGTACCAGGTGGAGAACTGGCCTTTAGTCCTCTTTCCATATCCTGTTTTGTTAATTTCACTTGTATTTGGACAGGATAGACATGGGTATTAATTTAGAAAAGTTCAAAACAGGGAAACAAGTACTGAATTGGGGTATAGGGATCAGAAGTCCAAAAAGCTGTATAACCTCAGATTTTCTTAACCAAATTGGGAGATACGGGCACATAAAAGGTAGAGACTCAGCAGAAGAAAAGTTAAGAGATGGGACAAAATGAGGGGTGGTGCTTTGTAAATTGGCAGAGTAGTGCAAAATGATCTGCAGTCCAAGGAAGGAATCCTCACTGCTGTGTTTTCAGCTATGGCTTAACCTTAACACATGGATCAAAACATTGAACTGTCAGTCTCTTTCAATAAATAAAAGGTGATTTTATATGCATGAAACTTATTTCATTCTGTTCTACAAGACTGATGATTGTTATAAATATGTGACCTGTATTAGGAATTTTTCCCAAATTACACCTGAACTTTATGTACATTAATCACCAGCTGCAAGTGGAGATTCGCAGGTGACTTAGCCATTACTGTGTTTAATCTCATTCTAGTTTTCCTGGCCCTCATGGATTTTACAATTTTACAAAAGCAGATTCTCTTCCAATTCACAGCTTGCTTTAATCTGGAAGGTTACCCGGGCAGACTACTCAATTGTGGAAGCTCACCTCTGGCTATTGGAATAATTCATAATGAGACGGAATTAGAGGGAAGAATGTGCTCTAAAACTGCTTCGAATTAACTTGGTGGAAGTGATGAAAATCCTTTTAGCTTATCTGTGCATGTGTCACTCGAGATGGTAGGGGGTTGATTAGATCTGAAATTGGTTAGACCTCAATTGTAGGAGAGGTTGTACCAGTGGGAGAACTGTTCTAAGATTCCAGCCCTACACTGCACTTCATTACCCTATTTTAATGTGCTTCTACAGTTGTGTGGGCTTGTGCTAGACATCAGCTATATTGATTAGACTCAGTCCAGAATCTGCTTTAAAAAGAAAAGGTGGTATAAAAGCAGTCTTTTGGATGTACACTGTTATACTGAGCTAATAGTCACCTCTGATACAAACACATATTGCGTAAAAGGATTAGGACATTGAATTTGAAATACCATAATACGGTTTGTGTGGTCCACATTCAGGTGAAGAAAAAAATGTGTAATTATCAGGGACATTAATCTGAAAGGTGAAAAATATGAAGATGAAATTGTCTTGCTGTCTGAAAACTGACATAAATGATGTAGGTTTGGTTTTTTATGCAGCATAAGAATGTCAGCAGAATGCAGTATTTTACAGGATGGATATCCTAGTGAAAAATTACTAATGTGAAGAATATCTAAGGAGTCACTGTAGATACCTTTCACCTGCTATGAAAAGGCACTCCTTTTTATATATTTTTTTTAAACCCATCCTTTTCTTTTTAGATATGGAAAGCTGTAGAATAGTGTCATCAATAAAGCCTTTCTGAAGAAATATTTTTTTTTTTTTGGCCACCCAGAGTTCACCTTTTGCCTTCATTATGATTTTTTTTTTTCTGCTTTTTGTTTGTTTTTTACTGGAGTCAAATTCTTGGTACATTGATTCTCTGAATTGTCTAATGGAAAAAGTGAAGCATTTCCATTTAACCTAAAGAGCAGATATTACACTGATTAAAAAAATGCAGTTTATAGGTTAGCCTGTCCTCTGTGCCTCTCTCAGCTTTTTTAAAATGGTTAGAATTAATTCTCTAAAGTATTTGAATACTAAACTGTTCTTCACTGATTTTAGCTTTTTTAGATATTTCAGTTTAGTGATCACATGTGTTGATACTAGTTACACATGTTTTGAAATCTTAAAACTTTGAAACACAGTAAGTGAATAAAGTAAGATGGATACCAATTTATAGGGTGAAATTTTTTTCTTTTCCAGAAGAGGTCAGCAGAACTCCATTTCTGATCTGAGACAACTTTGCCCGCTTCCTTCACAGAGATAAATTTAAATTAAATTTCCCTTTTGTTTCTGGGACAGTGCATGAAATTTAGAGAATATAGTAAGAGTTTTTTCAAATAAAGCTGTATTAAGCATACATCTACTGGGTGAATTATATTTTTTAAATGAAAAACTTAAATGGACTTCAATTCTTTACAAGACACCTTTAAGTCTGCAGAGCATCATTATTGCAGACCTGCTAGATTTCTTCCATTTCAGTTGTAAATTTTGCAGACTTGACAGTAAAGCTCTGAATACTAGTGTCAAAATAGCAAATATTTTTTTCAATTGCTTTTTTTGCAAAACTTTTGCAGTTTTGCATTTGTCTGCATCATAGCTGTGTTTCTGACTCTAGCCTGCCTAGCATATGGTAATATTTTCATTGCCCTAATGTGAAGAAAAGTAGATACTTTTTATACTTTTTTATAAAAAAATTCTGTAAAATTGACAATTTCAATATATATGTAGGGAAAAAGTGATGGCAGCTATAGATGCCGGATTTTTGTTGTCTCCGAACAGAAAGCTAACTTATTACTTTTAATATTAAAGAAAAATAGGCTTGTTCCATATATGGAGAGAGAATCTTTTATCCCAGTCAAAACCAAGTGAATTTCTCAGAATTTGAGTATTGATTTATTTAGTAGGGACAAGACAAGCCAATGATATGGGGGGAGAAGTCTGCAAAATTCACATTGGATACCAGTGTATATATCTGTGAAAAAGCATCCTATCCCTAACTTCCATAGCTTTAATGTGTTATATATGATTAGCTCTTTTGTTACGGTTTTCTTTTTTTAGTTTTCTACTGCTAAAAGTTACTTTCTCCTCCTATTAAACTTCTGTGTGTGTGTAAGCTGGTTCGAGTCCTTAGTTTAGCATTGATTGCTTGAAGATGTTACTAGGGTTCTAGGACAAGAGAATGGTACTTGCAGTGGTATAATACAGGCAGTACGTAAAACACCCTAAATTTTGTACCTGAGTGTCTTTTACATATCAGTGTTTCGTTTTTTGAGTTTTTATAAATCTCTCTTTTCAATGTGGTGATGGTAACACAGCAGAGTCCTATTTTGTACTGCATATTCCTAAAAACCAGAAATTGTTAATGTCAGAGTTTGTCTGTACTTTTTTTTTTTTTTCCATGTTGGAGTATGCAGGAAGTGCTATTGGGTGGTTCTCACAGAGATCTATGAGGTTGTATTACACTGTAAATCCCCATAGAAGCAGTGTTATTGATCAGGTGATAGAGGGACAGCAACCCCAGCTTTAACTAGTAGTTAGATGTAATATGCATCTGTGACTTGTGTATTTTGCGTGGTTGCCTTGTTCATATTCTTCAAGTTTTAGATAGGATGAAGAGCAGTTTGTGGAGAATAACTTCTTCCTTCTAAAATGGGTGTAGCTAGTTTACTGTGTCCAAATGCTAACAGTTTAAAATGCTACCTGTAAACTTTTCAATATGCAATATCCATGATGCTTATGTTACATGGGAGAACATATGTGTCTCCTTAAAACCTGAAGGTTAATTTGAGAATGAACTGGACTGTACAAGAAAATGGATGGTTTTGAATGGGAAAGTTGATGAGAACTGCGTTTTATTTGCCCTGTAAAGTGAGCTTTGACTTATCTTTATTTGGTTCTAGGCTCAGGTGCTCCAGTCTACAGCAAAGAAACGGAGTGTTAAGGATCCCCATTATGTATGCATTAAATAATCTCTGTAAGCCCATGAGTTCCTCAGAGTAGCCTTTGCCATTGCCTCATTCAGTGCTTAGTTTAGGTATTGAAAAAGAATGAGTAAAGCTTACCTAGGAAGCATTTGTGAGAGATTTTATTTTTATGCCATGGTATAATTAAACTATAAGCTGCATCAGTTTCTCGCATCTTCTATGGACTTCTTATGGAACAACATAAGCATATTTGTAGAGGAATGTATGTTCTTCAGAGTTTGAGTAGCTGCTTAAAACTTCATTTCTAAAAGAAAGAAGGCTAATTACAGGATGCTGCTTTTTTTTTTTCTTTTTTTTTTTCCCCAGGGACCACTCAGTAGACAGATGTTAAAGGAAAATATTAAACCTTGCCAAGTGGCTTGTGTAGTGATATGTACATTCTACCTATATATAGAATTAATGCACCTTTCAAAGAGTAAAACAGTTTGACTTTTATGAATGTCCAGCTCAAAATAGAAGAACAAAATTCTTTGAGAAAAAAATCTCCAGATTTGATTTTAATTATGATTTATGTAATTATTATCAGGTAATAGCTAAAAGAAAAGAAGATTCTGGAAAAATAAAACTCTTGCTTCATTGGACACCAGAGGACATGTGAGTATATTGCTAGTGATATGATACAGGATTTAAATGGGGAAGGATTTACAGTGGGGTAAATGAACTGTCTGTCACTGAATTATGTTATGCTTTTGAATATTTAAGTTAAAGTTCATGTTTTAAAAATGCTTTTTAAAAAAAGTCATTTATTTTCAGGTCTTTAGACTCTGATACCAGTTCAGGTAAACTTGAAGCTCCATTTCTGATGCATTTTGTCACTATGGGTGTTAATAACAAAGTCCTCTATTGAATGAGGAATTCAGGTTGATTTTGCCAGCCATATACATAAGGAAATTTATCACTGAGGCACCTGTGTTTCACCCACTGATTCATCATGATCCTAAAATACTTTTAGGTACTGAAAAATGTGCAACCATCAGTGTAACAGTAGAACTACCAGAATCTTTGCATAGGTGCTACAATTTAACAGCATAAAAACCACAGTTGGCCCTTTAAGGTAGCCATCTCATGTTGCTGCTGCTTTGGATTCTCCCACTGAAGCTTGGAATACTCTGCCAGCATGTTTGGCTGCTTTTTTCCTCTTGGTTTTTCAAAGTTCTGCCTTGCTCCAAATGAGTAGCTTTGTGTATAATGCAGGATGAAGGTACTGCCCTCGGGTAGGCTTGGGACATTCGAAGTAGTAAGTGTACTTTAGAAATTATTTGTTTACTACTTTGAAATAGCTGAGGTCTATTCTCTTTCTTCTGATACAGAAAAGAATTTATATGTAAATATTTTGATCATCATTATATGGAAAAGTAGAATAAATGTTTGGTTTCCACTGTGCTGTAGGAGAGCGGTAGGAAGAGTAGTTTTAGGAGAGGCAGTAGCTCCATGCTCTCCACAAGTTTTAAGGTGATTAACTACTCTTCCTTTTGAAAGTAAGAATAATTATAATAGAATTTATTTCTTGGATGCGTACTCCTGCATACCTATTCCTGGATCTATAGTCCTGCATACAGATGAGGTTTCTGGGATGTTTAGTTCACATTAAGATGGAAATTACTGAGACCTTTAGTTCAAACCAAGATAAATAGCTGCATAATTAAGTAGTGCATGCTGGTTATAGAGGCTTTCTTAAAAGGAACTCCAGTTTTACTGGGAAGATATCTCTAAATTGGTAGAATTCATGAGGTAAGGATATCTAAGTTTCAGATGTAATAGTCATAGTTCATGCAATTAAGTGTTAGAACAAGGGGTTCTTTTAGATTCAATGCTGCTTTTAAGTGATCGAGTGGGATGGTGATGCAAAGCCTTAGCATAACAGAAATTTACCTTTGCTTTGGTTAAGTGGTTTAAATTACTCAGTTTTGTAGTGTCCCAAATTAGTCATGTTCAGTAGTGCATCCATTATAACTTTTATTTGCAGAGGACTAGGATTGCTGATAAGTTATCTGCAGCAATGTTTGGCGTTTTGGTGCAATTTTAAAGTGTCTGTAGCTTTTGCTGCTTGTTGTGGCACTTGTAGACTGCAAGCTTCAATTCAACTTGGGAGAGAATAACTAAAATATTCTAGTAAAAAGGGTAGGGGTTTTTTTTACTTCCTTTTAGGACAGCTGATAATACTATATGTAACAGCATTCTAAAATTACTCGTATTAAAATATTACACATCAAGACAGTTAATTGTATTTTAAGATAAAAAGCATTAAAACACATATAACACTGGGAACATGAAAAGCAAATTAAAAACATCAGAGTACTTTTTCTAATACCGAGATGAATGAGATGAATACAATATTAGAATCTCTGTGTTGGAGAAGAAGTTATTCAGTAATGTTAAGACATCCCTGATATAATGTAGATTTGGTTGGTCAGGTCAAAGGAATAATGTGGTTTATATTAATATTTCTTGCATCTTGGTTGTGTTAGGTAGAGGGTATATTTTCTGCACTGAATGATGCAGTTTTGAATTACTGAGTATTTGGTAGATTCAATTTAATCTTGATTACAGTTAAAAATAAGGTGTCATGGGTCATGACATCCATCTGTCTTAGTGAAGGTATTCACACTTTAGAAAAGTTGAATGCAGTCATGATGATTACTTTCCATTGTGCTGAGCTGTTCATCAGCCTTTCAGATGGAGCTAGTAATAATGATTTAACAACTTCTACTCTGAGTCATCTTGAGAAACTGTTAAACTGCTCCAGGTTATCTGTACATTAAGTATTTTTTCAGAAAAAGTCAATACTAGTCTTTAACCCATTTCCTATATAAGAGGGAAATAACTTTTATTTTTTTAATTTATTTTAAATTTATTCTTTGTTTTCTTTTTGTATTCTTTGTGCCGGTACTACTTAGCTCACTGGGTTGTTGCTTTATTTTAAATAAAGACGTCTTTGCATGTGAAAAGTTTTCTTACTGGTGTTCATGTTGTTTTGCATCTTCAGTGTATAGCTTCTACCAGAAACGTCTTCCAAATGTTGCTTGTCCAAAAAATTATTTCGACTTTATTGAAAAATTATCATAAGACTTTTTTTTAACCTTTTATGATCCATATTAAACCAAAGTAGATATATAGATTGCCTCCTGGGTGGTAGTGGTTGCCCGCGCCTTTTTTTTCCTCTCTTTTTCTTCCCCCTTCATCTGAAAAGGGAAAAATGTAATTGGAGAAACTTCTTTTCTTACTGGGATAGAAGTTCTCTGTTTCATTTTATTTTTTGGATGGCTTACCCAAAAAAATTGAATTTGAGTTACACCTAACTTTCATTACTGAAAAACAGAGATTCAGTTTAATAATTTGCAAAAGTCTGTAAAGCTGCATATAGCTTTGGTCAGAGAAAGAACTGTTTCATTTAGTCTTAAATGTTGTGTTTCTCAATTTGAAACTTGTTTCAGAATGTTAGAATTCTTAATTACAAAAGTAAACTCTTTCTGATCATGAAGTTAATTTTTGCCTTTTAGGTCATGTAAAAAGAGAGGAAAAAAACCCCCAACTTTGTGGGCTGAAAATAATCTCAAGGAGTTGTTGGTTTTGGGGGGTTGCTTTGTTTTGCTTTTTGGGAGGTGGTTCCCCCCACCCCTTTTTTTCCTCCAGTAGTGGAAGCAAAGTGGATCACTTGTTTGCACAGCCTTGGTCAATGCTAACTTTTGGAAGGAGGCAGGAAAGTAGTTTTTCAGTAAGACACTGATGACCTCTGCAAGACTGGTGCCTTTCTTAACAATATGTTACCTGAAAACCTCAGCAGGGCCTTAAAAACGCAATGTGCTTTCAGTAAAAGGAATAATGCAGTAAGCCGCTCTGAAGTAGGCATGTTTGGTTTCAAAGAATTAAAGTACAAAATGTAGATCGATTGTGTTTGTCATCTCCAGCCCTCTTCCCCAAGTTTCATGGCAAGTAGCACTGAAGCAACAATTCCCTTTAATGTGTAAAGACCAAGTTTTATTCCATCTCATGATGAGAACTCTTACATAGCCAAAATAATTCGTGATGATTGCCTGGATTTCTTCAGAAGATAATCAAATGCCAAATGATTAACTGTAGCAAAGTTGGAGCACTTTGAACTTGGAGCAAGCAAATTAGTGTAACTCAAAGCTCAGTGCCTGCAGTATATTCTGGCCTTTACTTACATTTTTGACAGCATAAAAGAATTTTATGCCCAGTGAAATAAAGTATTTTCAAAGATCTGGGGTTTTTTCCTGCTACTCATTTTCACATTAAAATGTTAAAATGGAGAATGTAGTGCCATTATCATTGTATGTTTTGTTTAGCATTCTTCTGGAATAATCTAAATTCTGTTTAGTATCTTTATACTTCAATCTTTTTCAAGTTCTCAATGTGAAAATGTGTAGATTGGCTGTCTTCACTCTAGTGAAGATGCTCTTTAACAAGTGAAATGTGAAGATTACTTTAAAAAACTTCATAGGTACTAGTTTGCCATATAATTTTATGGTAAGAAAAACGGTTGATCTTTTTTGAATATTTTTATTTTATTTATTTATTCATAGTCTGCCTGATGTGTGGGTAAATGAAAGTGAGCGACATCAGTTAAAAACTAAAGTAGTTCATTTATCAAAACTACCAAAAGATACTGCCTTGCTTCTGGACCCAAACATATACAGGTAACGTCCTAATTTTGAAACTTTCTTTACTTAAATATAGTCTTAAGCCTCACTAACTTTTTGACGTTGGAAAATCAGGATTGATAATGCATTATACACCAGACCAGGGAGCCTCAATCCTGTCAGCGTCCAGGAGTTAAGTTATGAGGTCTTAAGTTGTTTCGGAATTACTTAACTTCTTGAACTGAACTCTAGTTACTGAGAAACGGGGAATGTGTGTATTTACCAAGTGTATTTTACTTTTTTGTGCTTGGTGTACAGAAATTCTAGTAAAGGAGGTACATACAGTGGAATCCTGAAAGATCACTTCTGTTAAGATCACATACTGGTTTGTATACCAATTTTTTTAAAGTCCAAATTTATCTTTACATATTTTATATTCAACTGTAATACATGCAGTATTACCTTGAAATCTGTACTTGTATACAAGTACTGTTATTTTTTAGTACAAGATTCTTTAGAGGGGGACAGAAGGGGACAGTACATGTTACTTGTCTTTAAGCTGCCTTCACATTTGTGTTTTTAGGACTTCAGATTGGCTTCTAATCCATCTTGTTTCTAATAATTTCCTGATTTTCCCCCCCCTCTTTATTAGTGTGCTCACATACTTGCCAGTACCCACAATTCTGTGTGTGTACAGTTTTTAAAGGTGATCTGAAATGCTTAATTCAGTCTTAAGGTTTTGAATGTCCAAAGATACATATTTATGGGCTTATATTAAAAATTCATTAAAGGGGGGGGATTTTTTCTACCATAACAGAAATTCAGTGTTCATATGTTTCTTCCTTAACATCCGATGACCTAGGGTCTAACGGAGTAACTGGAACACTAATCTGAGGTCTTGATACGCGATAAGCCTTTCAGTTCACCTTTAAGATTCAGTGTATTTCACTAATCAAATTAATGAAAACTTGGTTTACAATATGAAAATAAATCATCATTCTATATCTGCTATCTTTGTAAATGTAAGTATTTAAAATACTTACTCTAATATATGAATTACTGATGTTAACAGTAAGTCATAAAAATGTTATGAGGAAATTCGATTGTGTGTTTTAAAACTGCTTAACACAGTGACTGTTTTATGATCTAATTTAGGTATTAGTAATCTTTACATTAATTACCTTTACAGAACTTGATAGTTTGATTTGAAAAGGAAAAAAACCCACCTTTTTAAAATAAAATTGTAAAGATCTTTGATATTTAAGTCCTTTGAGAAAAAAGCAACCCTTTCTACCTCTTCCCAAATAATGTGAGGTTCCCTCACATAATGTTGTCCTAGATTTTTAGCAGTATAGATCAGTGTGTGATTAAAAAGAGCTTTGGGACCAACTGTGGGAGCTCAAAGAAATAAAGTTGAAGACCAAAACTTCGCAAGGGTAAAAAGTGATTAAGGGAATTCAGTGACAGCTATTAATATCATGCTAAAATGATGACTGCAATAGAAAGTTTGAAATAATTATCTGGAATGTACACTAATATGGGATCATCTAAAATGGCTTTCAATTTTAATAAAATTAAAGTAGATTTTTGCATAGTCATGACTTCATAGTATACTCTAGCTGACTCAAATTTACATCTCAGAGTCTCTATGTAAAACTACACTATCTTCTTTTGCAGAACAATGCCCCAGAAGAGGTTGAAGAGGTAAAAACCAAGCAAGTGGGGACACCTGCAGTCTTAGTCACTGACAATGGATTTAGAAATAAAGTTGCACATTAGTCTAATCCCATCCTTTTTTTTTTTTGTTTTTGTTTTTTGTTAAGATAAATATTTATGCTTAGTGTAAACATTCTGTGAATGAAGTTGATGCTTCCGTGGAATATATTAATATATTACTGTATATCCACATTTTCATGGAATGGTACAGTGGGAGACTGAGCAAACACTCTTCTGGCAACTTAGTGGAACAACTAAAAGGCTTTGCATGCTTGCTTCTTTAAGCTGCTTTTTTCTTTAGTGAATACAGTAGTTTATATTTGATGAAAAGAAAAAGTAACCATCACCATTTACTCACAATTCCCAGGAGAACAGTTAACAAGCTATTAGGCTTCTTGTCAATGGTAACTAAATACAACACATGCCAGACAATAAAACAGCTACCAAGGGATTATCCTGTTGCCTTTGAGTATGGTGGATAGTAATCATTCGTCATTTGTAATCTTGTGTCCTTTTGCAGATCCCTAAAATATGTTGGTTTATAATGTTTAAACAAATGTTGATGGAATGCTTGTCTTTTCCAATCAACTATGAATACATATAGTATGGTTTAAAGATGTTAAGAGTGTTGCAGTATGTCTGACCCCCTTTTCAGGAGTAGTATAGTATATTAATGAGATCTGCTTTTATGTGATCCATATCAATGGACGGTTTTTGAAAAACCTCTACTTAAGCAATTAGTGTTTTCGATGGTTTATTTTACTTTTTTGACCCTTTAGGATCCCAATTCACTTGTAAAGTATACTTTTTTTATTTGGCCTAATGTTTTCTAGATGTAAAGAAAATGGTATTTTTTAAAAAAAAATAATCTAGAAATTCAATCCTTTATGCACCAAAGTTGGCTTTGAAAAGGAAAGTAAAATCATTTTCTTGCTTAATAAGCAAGAAGCCATGGATTTTTTTAACTGACAAATAGAGATGTGTCTAACCTGTTAGTCTTTGTATGGAGACAAAAATGTTGCATATAGATAATAGGACATTGCTTGTAAATATTTCAGCAGATTTGTAATATATTTTTATATTATGAAATGTACTGTAGATGTTTTTCTAGAGGCATGAAAGTTAAAATGTATATATTATGGTAGAAATAATATTGAAGGATATTGTAATTCACTAGTGCTGCCAGAAGAATTGTTTAAAAAAAAGCACCTTCCTTAACAATAAAAAACCCCCTTCTTTTACATACCTAAGGGACTATATACTACTGTTAATATCTGTTATAAGAACAAAAATACATTGAACATCCTTCCCAGAAATCTTAGAGGGATGAATAGTACCCATAATTAATTCATGGCACTCCTTTCTAATAGTGAACATGAAATTAGTTTTTTCCTTACTATTGGAAGGAACTAATATGTAAAATTTGTATGGATATATGCAGTCAAACTGCAGAGTTAGTCCTCCTTATTGGGAAGGAATTTACTACAGTGAAACTAATAACCAGCAGTTTTTACACTAAATTTTTATTAAATAGAATAAGACTTAATGTAACCCTTTGGTTGCAGAAGTGAGCCTATCCTAATATAATACAAATGCATTCTGCATTGGTACTGACACGAGTGTCTTGCTTAGCTCCAATGGGTTAAAAATGTTACTTATATACACACACAAAAAAAATCTTATCAAACAAAATGAAGTGCAGATTAAAAGCACCACTAATATAAGATATTCTGGAATGGTTGTTTAATAAGGGTATTATTCATAAAATCTGTAGTGATGTGACTTTATTTTTGAAAAAATGCAGTGTTTTGGTTTTTTTTTTTGCTTGAGCACTTCACCTACTGCTTTTTCTGTACCTATAAAGTAATCTGTAATCTTTGTTTCTTTTTTGAATTTGTTATAAAATTGCCAAATAGAAGTGTTTCAGATATAGTTTGTATTTGTATTTTTTTAATTTTATTGCTTCATGAGTTTCTTGTAAGTCATTTATAATTGACAGATGATTGTAGACCTTGCCTGAGTATTTTTTCTAATAAAACAAAGCAAACAAACCTCATTATCTTCAAAATTGTAAGATTTCAATGAAGTTTTCAAAGATAAATATAAAATGTCACTATCTTTTTCCTCTGTAAGTAGTAACACGCATGCCTTTACAAAATGGGAAATTCATAGATTCAAGTCATGTATGGTTCATATAAACTGTGACTTTCTTGGGTTTGAGAAAAATATTATCTGATGTTTTCATGGTACAGTTTCTGCCTTGGAAGGAAAAAATCAGTTTAAATTCAAAACATCTGTGAACAAATGGATACATTGGAATTAATTAAACTTGTCATAGTTGTCAAAAGGTAAGTGGACTTGTGGCTGGTTTTTATCTTGAAGTTATCGAAGTGCATTGCTAAAACTATTTATGCTTGAAAGTTATTTGTATTCTACAAATTCAGTAGTTACCTGGTGGTGTTCTATGTGTCTCTGAAGCTCTGCTTCAGTTTTTGTGTGTGTCCCCAGATGAATTTCAGTTTTGTTAGAGTACCAGATAGATGGAACTGGCACAGCGTGCTAGGAGGCATTGATCATTTTGTTCTGAAAAAAAATCTTACTGCTCTTACTGTTATTCTTGAAAAGTGTTAATTAAATAATTGCCCCCTCCCTTTTTGAGTAGTTCCATGTGCTTTTTTTGGGGGGGATGTAACATATAGAGGTTTCCTCTTGTCTTTCTCAAGAACTTTTTCTTTAAAATAGATTTTCCAAATACCTACAGAATATGTTCCCTCCCAGCTGGAGCATTTATTTTCTTTGTAGAGAAATGTTAGCAAGATAAACCTCTAGTTATTTTACCTTTCACTGCAGACTGCTTCCAGACTGCTTTAATCAGTAACTATATAAATATCCTCAATGTATACACTTTTTTGCTTAGAAGTTCTGTATTATCTTTAACACATTACAGAAGGTGAGCAATGAAAATTACTAGTGTTATAGTCAAAATTAAATCATGGCAAAAATACACTGGAGTGTGTACTCTACAAGGAGAGGCTGAGGGAGCCGGACAAGTTTAGCCGGGAAAAGAGAAGGCTTTGGGGGAACCTAACAACGTCCTTCCAGTGCCTGAGTAGTTACCAAGAAGGTGGAGCCAAGCTCACTTAAAACTGCACAGCAGGAGGATGAGTCAATGGTCATAAATTGAAATGGGAGATTTTTATCACTATGAGGATAGTCAAGCTTTGGAACAGATTATTCCCAGAGATCTCAGATCTGTCCTTGACTGTTTTCAAGATCCCAACAAAGCCTTGACCAACCTGGTCTGGATTTAGTGTTGTTAGTGTTGCACTGAGCAGGAGGTTGGACCAGATGCTCCCTTGGAGATCCCTCCCAACATGAATTATTCTGTGTTTCTGTGATTCAGAACTAAGTAGGCTTTCTCTTCTAGCCCATGTGTTCAGGGAGACATTAGCTTTATTTAGATCATGATAGCAAACTGTTCATTAACATGGCTAATGTTGGAGCTGTTTGAACTGAAAACTCTGGCAGTAACTTGAATCTGGGATTTTAGTCTATGTTTGTTTTGGCCTACTATAGGAGGAGGGGTAATGACTTTAAATTGGAGGAGGGTAGATTTAGATTAGGTACAAGGAAGAAATTGTTTATGGTGAGGGTGGTGAGACACTGGAACAGGTTGTCCAGAGAAGCTGTGGATGCCTCATCCCTGGAAGTGTTCAAGGCCAGGTTGGATGGGGATTTGGGTAACCTAGTCTAGTAGAGGGTGTCCCTGGCCATGGCAGGGCGGTTGGAACTGGATAATTGTTAAGGTCCCTTTCAACCCAAACCATTCCATAATACTATATGCTTGAACTACACCAGCGCTACTGTCTTAAGGTAGATGCTGATGCTTGAGGATGTGAGTCAGAAAAGGACGTGGGCTGGAATGTTTACTCCTTTGGTCTCAGGTGACACCAGCAAGGGCTTTCAGAATTCTTGAGTGTGTGTGTAGATGTTTTGGATTATCTTACTTCTGGGACATCTTTAAAGAGGAAGTGCCAAATCAAGCTCTTTGAAAGTCACACTTTTCAGGACTTGTAGTGCACCCAAACCAGTCTTTAATACTTCAGTCTGAAATTGATGATATTTCCTCACTTAATCCTTTCTTGCCTTGACATTTTAAACTTGCATATGAACCTATTGTAAGTATTTCTCATCACATTAATGCATGACAAATGCAACAGAAAAAAATAATCTCATCAGGAAAGTTGGCTGAATCTGTGGTTCCTTTCAGTCATTTTCTGTAAGTTGTTAAGACATTCTGTGAATGGCTCCTATATGCACATGGCTCTGAAAGTAAAATAAACAGTTTGATCCCTAAACCAAGATATTCTAAACAAAACATTCCAGCAGCAGAAGATGGTCTTAACATCACATGGATTTTCTTATTCAAGTAAATATGCCCTTAGATCTGTTAGTTATCCTGGTGTTTGTTTATTCCAAGCAAAGAATACTTTTTTATAAACTACGTTGCTTTGACTTTTAGCAAAAATTTCTGATTTACGTATCTTAGAGGGGGAAAAAGCCCCACCTAAACTACTGCTTTGAGCAATACAATGGAAAAAATACTTTAAAATCAAGAATATCCATTTGTTCATACCTTTTCAATAAGGCTCCTTTTTCTAAAATTCTGTATGCTTGCAGTTATATAAACCAAATTGAGACTAAAAGAACGGATACTCATTATTACAGCTGTAGTCTAATGCTTATAATGAGAAGACTCAGATATAAATACTCGAGGTGAATTTCTCAAAGTATATTTTTGAGAAGAATTATTACTGTGCTGAAGGGCTTCACTATTGTAACCTGTATGATTTTTTCTAATGTAGGATCAATTAAAATTTGACCAACAATAAAACCTTGTGCTCCTGAAAGATGAAGATTTTTTTTCAACCATCGATTCAGTTATGTTTCCCCAAATATATCAGACACTAGAAAAACAGATATGCTGTCAAATCTCAGGTTACCTCTCGGGGTGGGTGGAAACAGAGATTAATATTTTGTGTTCAAAGCAGAACACTTGTTCCAGGAGACAGGAGCGGTGAATTTACTCTTTCCAGGTAAGAAGCTCTGGTGATGAGAGTAGACCAGCGTTGCAACGTGTATTTTTGGATTTTCACTGGAAATGGCAGTACTGAGAATCTGCTTTCCTACTGTATTACAGCAAGTGTCCTTACAGTGGAAAATGCTCCCCAGACTATATGTCCATGTGTCTTAATTCTTATACTATACTATACAGTACTCTGTACAATGGTCTACAGAGTATGTATGTTGGGGTTTTGGTGTAGCTTTATCAAAATAGTCTGTAATCACAGCTTTGGGTTTTTCTTCATTTTAATGAAATGTATAGTTGGAGTACTGTTGTCTGCATCTTAATGCTTTGTAATCCTTAAAATTTCACTTGCTTAGGTTTTCTGTCCAGTACTTTCCATGCTAATCCATTTACACTCTATTACAGCACACAGTAGTACACGTAAAGAGGCGGACCAAAGTAAAGTTCCGCACATACCCACAATTCTTGCATGCCCTAACTCTGGAAAACTTGTCTTGCAACCTCATCTTAAAGTACTTTTATCTGTAACTTCTGAAATGATTTGTAAATAGATACCAATTGCAGTATATAGCATCTTACATAATTTTCAGAGGTCATAGCAGAATTGGGAGTTACCTGTTGATGTCTACAAGGCTGATTGTGCTGAGCTGTCCTGTTGGAGCTAGTGGAGTAACTTGGAGCAGTAGTGCGTGTCGTCTGTCATACACACTTGGAACAAGAGGAGAAGATGATGCTACTTGTGGGTTTGGTAGCTGCTGAAGATTGAGAGTAAGACTGCTCAGCTCTAGGCTGGAAGGAACTATAATCTAGTTCTAAGGTTCTATGCTTTTTTTTTTTTTTTTTTTTTTTTTTCCCCCTCCCCTTTTTTTTTTTCAAATTTNCCCCTCCCCTGTTCTGTTTTCCAATATTTTAAGGCAAAAAGAAACTCAATGTTCTGGTCCGGTGCTATTTTGCTGTCAGCTCTGCATCAAGTTTCTTGTATTTATTTCCCCTCCTCTCCCACATACATACTTTCACTTCCATCTGTAATTCTTTTCTAGAGAAGAGTTAAAATCAAGGTGCCTTTGATGCCACAATGCAACTTAGAGCAGAATAAAGACATGTAGTTCTATGTGTAAAGAGAATAAAATTGTGTTGATTGCATACTAAGTGGTCTGTTGGTTGACAGCTGGTCACAGGTAAATTCAACTCCTGTAGTAGTTTGTGAAGAATAATACGCTGTGATTTGTGCTACGTTATTTGTTTTACTAATTCTGAAAATGGCCTTTTTCACTCATATAAATTCTCTGTCGTAGTAGAGGAACAAATAGTAAGTAACGTGATGAATCTGCTTACTTTGTCTCAGATGAGAGATAATGGCTGATCAGCATACCATTGGGCTGGCTTGCTTACAGAAGATTTGAGTACTGTCTACTGGATGCTGTTCAAAAGTTTTGTCAAATTTTAGTATTGCTTGTCGTAGTATTTTGCCTGTGTTCGTAGTCTCGGTGGAGGACATAAGATGCCCTCATGTATTTGCTGTGAAGAACTGCCTCTGATTTGAGACAGTAGCCCTTCAGACTAACAAAGGGAAGCAAGAAAATGTAGTCAGTGATGGTTTATTTGGTGTGGGGGGGTTTGGTTTGTGGGATTGCTTTTTTGTTGTTGGTTGGTTGGTTACTTGAAAGTGTATAGTTGCATTGTATTAAGGAGCATGTTTACTGTATTAAGGAAATAAGTGAATCTAAATGAAAATGTTCCTCCTTCTGTAATACTTTCTTGTGAGAACAGCTGCTTTCAACAATACCCAGCAAAAGGCGTAAAAGATGTTTCACCATAAATTCCAAAGGGACTTAGGAAATACTTGAATGCTACTAACGCACAACAACTTGACAGTCAAAAGCTAGTTCTGTAATAGTACTAGACATTTAATGCCACTGACTAAACTCAGAGATCTTCCTTTGTCTGAATGTCATTGCTCAGTCAAAGTTTTTTGGCTTGTTCCATCCATATTATGTCTAAGCTCGCATAGATCAGTGAGGTATGTGCAGGCATATGAAGTCTGACCACTGCCTCGTTGACTTTAGGAGGACCTCTTTATGGGTGTTTGACTTGTGTACCTCTGTTCAACTCAAGTTGTCTGAAACCCAGATTGTGAAATCAGGGGGAATGAAACATGATGTTGCTTATGATTCATTTAAGCCAAAATGCTCAACATGAGCCACTTAAACGTGTCTAGGCACGGAAATATATGTTTGGATTTCCATAATTTTGAGGCCAAAAAATTAGTAAATGTGTTGTTTCGGGAGCAAAGCATTGGAATGTGAGATTAAAGACTGCCCTTAAGCAATAAAGGCATTTTAAACAGTTTTAATTTTAAACACTTTGCAGCTTTTACTTTCTAGTGAATTTGAGGCAGGGGCTTGGACCCTGCTTGCTTTTTCTTTCTTCATGTCATAAATATGCTCTCCTAGAGCATGGAAAAAATGTCAATTACACTTAAAACAGTGTTTATTGCACAGCAGATGTGTGCATACAGCAACTGTAGCTGAAAGCCGAAGTATTTAATTAGCAGTTGCCTGCAGCTGGATTCTTTCTTTTTAAACAAGTGGGGAGGTGGGGAAACATAAAAGGATGTCAAGAGACATTCTGCTGACAGCAAGCAAGTTCATGTGCAATTACTTATGAAAAATTTTGCTCTGCCTCCATACTCGGAGCCATCGTGTGGTATTGCTGCCTTTTCATTGTGCTGTGCAGTCATCTATGAATTTCATGTCCTCACTGACCAGATACACGTGTAGAAGTGGGAACAGGTTGCCCAGAGAAGTTGTGGATGCCCCATCCCTGGAAGTGTTCAAGGCCAGGTTGGATGGGGCTTTGAGCAGCCTGGTCTAGTGGAGGGTGTCCCTGCCCATGGCAGGGGGGTAGGCACTAGATGATCTCTGAGGTCCTTTCCAACCCAAACCATTCTATGATTCTATGTGCTGCCTCATTCAAGTAACACTTGACTGGGTTCTTAAGAAAGGAGGATGATAGATAATGAAGATTTTAAGTCTTGTGCTCATCTGTTAGCTTCATTGTAGCTGTTCCCTGTGCAGTTGTTGAGAGTTTGCCATTGATTTGAAGGCTGAGGATTGGTGTTGCAGTCAAATCTGAGTCTGGAAATACCAGACCTCGGGGGTAAAACTGTCTGGATTTGTTTGCTCGCACATTATATATGTAGTCTCTCAAGTTGTAATATGGGCTACGTAGGTCAAATCTATGGTGGCAGTAATTTTTTTGCTTGTTTTTACTACTCATTGACTAATTAGTAATAGCTTTTAAAATGAACAGATGAGGATAAAAGTTGAATGTATGCTGTAAAAAATGCAAAGAGTTGGTTTTGGGGTGAAAGGTGGCCTCTGTCTTAAAATCAACTGCATTTATTGTTCAGAAGTGAATTACTGTGGAGGAAAAGTGCAAGCTGAAAGCTTTATCTTGGCTAATGCCTCATTTGTACAAACCGCACACTGTAGTATTTATCTCCTTGGAGTCCTCTTCCGTTATTTTTTTTTTCCTCAGCTAATATATTTAATTTTAATACTAGAAGGTATTCTATAATTTAGTAACCATTACATGGATTCCAATGGGAGCCGATTTCAGCAATAGAAGAAGATATGAAGATATTTTAAGCTGGAAGATAGTAAGTAGATGTCAAGACATGCAGCCACACGCTGTGCAGTTTACAGAAAGTACAAATGATGTCCCTATCCCACCCCACTGTTCTCCGAGATGCTAGGATCCCTCGCATCACAGTATGCATTTCCTTTGTATGTGCATTTTAGGTACAACTTTAATTTCATAGCAATCTGTAACCAAAAGGTGGCAGCAATCTACCACACCATGACTATGCATAAATGTAATCTATTGCTTGGTAGTGATATTACTTAAGGTGTTGGGTTGCTTTTCTAAACCAGTCTCATGAGCGATTTGTTGCCTTTGTTGATATAGGATGGAATTATGTATTGTTGTTTTAACAGCTCTCTTAACTGTCTTACTGGTCGGTCTATATGTCTCAGATATTGTGGAGGAGAAGAGAAACTGCCTTCTCTTAATAAAACTGACAATACTTTAAAGAAATTTTTATATTATTATCCAAGTACTGTAAAATGCGGATGAGTAATTATGGTGCTTGGTCACTTTTTCTCTAATT
Source organism: Aramus guarauna (assembly GCA_013400195.1). Taxonomy (NCBI): domain Eukaryota; kingdom Metazoa; phylum Chordata; class Aves; order Gruiformes; family Aramidae; genus Aramus; species Aramus guarauna. The sequence goes on along the minus strand of VXBL01001384.1, from coordinate 243,081 downwards.
ACCTTTTCATTGCCAGTGATGCACATGATTGCACTTCTGACTACCTGATTATTTTCATAAAGGGTAATGATGGGAAATATGGAATCGTGTATTTATTGTCTAAGTAAGTTGCATATCAAACTTATTTGTTTGGGTAATCAGATCAGGTGTCTCCCAATCACACACACCCCCCCCACCCCCCAGTTAAAAAGTCTGGCAATTTCAGCATGGATTTAAAACAAAACAAACAAACAAAAAACCCCACCAAAACCCCTCCAACAAAACCAACACACACATCAACAGCAACAACAAAACATTAAGTTCCTGCCAATTGCAAAACCTTTCAGGTTAGTATTCACTTTAGGAGATGAGATGAAAATGCTGCCAAAATCAGGGTCATGGTTTCTTAGATATCTGAGTAGCCTTTTCAGAGGGACGATGAAATTTTTGTCCTTAAAATGAGTAGCCATAAGACAGGATTAAAGCAAGCTTCCTAAACTCAGAGCTGCAGGGGCCCTCAGGATTGTCCAATAGCAGCATGGAAATGATGGCAGCAAGAGGTACCAAACCTCTTTCTGTGCTGGTATTTATAGAACTTCTCTGAAGAAAACCCTTTTTCCAAAAAGTGATGTTAGTTGGTTTACTTTCTACTGTATTTCTTCAATGGTATGTGGTCTCTAATGCCTTTTCATGCCCCAAAACTTTGCTGTGCATCTACTCTGTTGCAGTGATCACCTACGTAACCTTTATCCTTTAGTGAATGAAAGATAATGCAGCATAGTTCTGTTCCCAGTAAGAACTTTGCATCTATCCAGGAGTGGTGCAAGATAATGCAGTAAACACAGAGCTGTTGACATACAGTGTCCTTCTTGCTCATGCTTAAAGCCTGATATTTTAAGCTGGCATCTCAGAAACTATATTGCATGGCCAGGTGTGGAAGAACACAGCAGTGGATGGGCAGTGCTCCACACCTAGCCCAGAGATTGTAGAACCTGAGCCTTTCCTCATACCAAATCTTTTGGTTGCAGCCGTCTCCTTCCTTCAGCAGTTGTCTGGAAAGCAACCAGCTTCACATCACCCTCTCTGTAGCTTTCTAGGGATTCCAATAATGTCACTGTCAAGTTTCTGGTGTGATGTACTCATGGTTACAGTCTTAGGCTCTTTGCAGTCTCAGGTAGAGATCAGTACACTGTGTAACTTGAGTCATACTTTCCAGTTTCTAGTCACGACCAATGAAGGCTGAAAATATGTGAGTAGATTAATGGCTGGTAAGTCTGATGTGAAGGTGATCCTTGGCCAAGACTTAAATCTCACTATTGCTATGGCAAGGACTTGCAAGGAGAAGGTGGTAAGATGGCAGTGTCCTAGCCTCTTTTCTCTCTTTCTGCAGATCCAGTTCTTAATTTGATGGTGAGTAAACATGAATTTGCTTTTTTTTTTTTTTTTGGCAAACATCTCAACTATGTAAGAATTTATTTAGCAAAATTGAGTTCAACTCAGTAGTCATCCAAAATGGATGCAAAATAGTGCCAAAGCAGAAGTATAGAATTTCTGTACTTGTCCTGCCATGGTGTGAAAGGCAACAGATGATTAACTGAATGAAACTAGAAATGGTAATGGGATAGTGGTAAATGAGTCACAGTTGAAAATTGGATTTGGATGCTTTGGGGATTTTTTCCAACAATTTAAAAGTTTGGGTTTTGTTTTGTTGGTTTGTTTTTGTTTTTTTTTTTTCCTTGGCCAAATCTTTTTGTGCAAAGTATGTTGTTTTGTAATGATCCAGGTGGTTTTGAGTTCTTACTTGTGTTATCAAGGTGCTCATCAGAAGTTACAGAAGAAATCAGATTGCCTTTTGGTTGGAATCCGTGAGGCAAGTTGGTTTTTCTACTTCTACAAATTGTCAGCATCCTTGCCAAAGCGTAAGGTGCACTTACTCTCTGTGTGGTTCCCCTCCCTACCCCCAACAGTACCAGCATCACCAGATAAATTTGAAGTTTGAAAAAACTAATTTTATAACTTGGGTAGCTATTTATTGTTTATCCCTGAAGTACCTTCTGAATGTAAGTACACAAGGAAACGCTGAGTAACTAAGTCATTACTTGCACATGTATCACAAATCCTAATATCATTTCACCTAAGCAGTGATTTGAGTCATAATTATGGGTGTTCCCATGGTCCTCAACTATGTGTTTTATATGATGTACCATGGACTTTATAGTGAGATCTAGCTTGTTGTAGTTTGCATAGCTAAAAGGAGCACAGTATTCCTTTATTTATTTATTTATTAGCAAACAAATCTACTGGTTGACACCAGTCCACTGGACAGTAATCTGGCAAGCAGTGGTGAGTATGTCACTAGATACTGACTGCCTATTTAGGAAAAGTTCAAGCTTTCATGGAGCTTAGGAAACTGTCTTGAAGCTACAAGTCAGTTATTGGTGTATCTTTTTTGTGCATTGTCACCATTTGTTTTCAATTATGGAAGACTTTTTCCAAAGCTGATTTCATTCCAAGCAGTGCCTAAGCATGAGGTCAGTGAAGAGAAATGATTACTTGGGCAGGTTTTATCTTTCCAGTGGTTAATTTATCACTTCTGTAAATACAAGATAATCTGGGCTCTGTGTTCTTTTGTATTTCATTGTTAAACCCCTGCCATGCCAATAAGTAAAGATGGGCAAGATATTTTGCAGTCCTATATAGAACAAAATTGCTAAGTGATAATCCCATTTTTATTCCAGATGAGGTGATCCATTTTGCATCCACCATAATTACAATTTATAAAGCAGCCAACTCAATAGACAAGCTGCCATCTGCACTTCATCAGCTTCTTTTGTAATATGGGACAAAGTTTTAGCTGTCAGTCATACAGATGATGTGTGGTTTGAGTGATTGTATGTTTTAAAAGTAAAAATCAAAAAAATCAATGCATCCTTCTGTTCTTGTGTGCACTTTCCTCCTCTTTCCCCCTTTGAACATCAGTTGGCTTCAGTTTGGGTGGTGTTGGGTTTTTTT
>VXBL01001384.1:213406-234617 GCA_013400195.1 Aramus guarauna | reverse complement strand
ATGCATTCCCAGTGATAGGTGCAACATCAGCAGAGAACTGAGTGTTTAGGACTCTTTGGTTATGCTTTAGGAACAGGCTGTGGTAGTTTCCAACAAGAATTGCATGCAACCATAGGCAAGCTCTTTAGGTGTGAATGTTTGTTCTATACGCGTCTTGCGGATGCTTTGATTTTGCGCTGTCATATTGCAGTTATAGAATATCCTAGGGAGAATTACAGTCCCTTCTTCAAAAACTGGTGATGGGGAAGTGTGAAAGCATTGCCTGCAGCCTGAGGATAAGGTAAAAGATCAGGGGATCACTGCAGCTTTTGGAACTTCCCCTCAGCAACAGACATTTTTCTGGAAAGTGTATGTCAGCAGGAGAAAGAAGGACTCTCATGGAATTTTATCTTTCTTTTACGGAGGATGCCAGGTGTTTGACAATTGGCAAATCTGGAATCATTGAGGTTCTGTAGTGCAAGGCAAGGGACTGTCCTGACCAAAATTATTGTAGGCTTAGATGTTTAAAAAAATTAAGGGTGGGAGGCATTGGGCTGGAGTGGGGGGTGGAGGGAAGGTGCCAAAATGAATCAAAATGCTCTGGGGTATGGAGTGTGCAAAGCGAGTTTGATTTTAAATAGCTTCTCTCATTCAGCTCCCTCCCTTCTTGAGCCCTTGACTTGCTTTTACTCTTGTTTATATTCTGTTTCTTTTTCCTATCTTTTTGGGAACTATATTCAGTTTTCACAAGCATGATTTAGTGTTTTCCACTGTCATAAAAGAGAGGCTGGTTTACGAATTGGACCACCCAAGTGTGGACTATTTTGTCAAATAGGATGGCGTGGGAGGTCTGGGCTTGCTGATTTTATTTATTTATTTATAGCTTTGGAGGTGAGTGTAGTTCCCAGGAGATTGCCAAAGCTCTGTGGAATGGGGAGTTTATTTCAATTCACCCCCAGCTAATGGACGCAAGCCCAAGAGCTTCAGTTGCTTTTGATCCAACTGTGACTCCCGTTGTTTTTCTTTCAGTCTAGGATTTTTTTTTTAAAGCAGCTCTATGACAATGGTACCTCTGTTTCATTCTAACAGGACATGCCAATAATTCCATTCTTCAGATGTACAAAAGAGTCTTTTCAAGAAAAATAGTTTTTCAAGGAGAAGTCAGTGTAGATCTCCTGGTAGGTGTGCAGAAGCCCCAACTGCAGTGGTATTGTACATAGTCTTCTGAATACTCACGTCCTTTGGAGTGCACATGTCTCACTGTGCTTCTGTTTAGGATCGGTGCCCTTTATTGAGTTTCATTCTAGCACTCTTGATAACAAGATGGAAGCTGGAGAGTGTCTCATTTGGTGCTGTTTGTTTCATCCTCAAACTTCTTATGTTTTTGTTTTTTTTTGTTTTGTTTTGTTTTTTTTTTTTTAATTTTGGGGTTTTTTCCTAAACTTCAGGTGCTCCAAAAAACCAGAGTGGAGCAGAGAATGAAATGCTGTATATACTAGTGACTGGTAGGGTGGATGCAAATCCACTCAACTTAAAATCTATTCATTATGCAAAGTTTGTCATAACCTTAGTCACAGGACATCCCTCCTGTCTCAGAAAAGGAAACATCCATGACAAGCAATCTGGTTAGTTATTAAATTGCATTCAAAAATTGTGGTGTAAGGCTCAAAATAACATATCTAGTAGCAATCAAATTCTTGCAAGACCCATGCAAGATCAAGAGAGAACCTCAACAAAATCATTACATACTCCTAGGTACTACCTCCCTGGCTAATCAGCAGTTTGTATGCTAGTTCTCTACTGGAAGAAAAGAGTTTTATATTCCTGTTTGTGCTGTTACACTGTCTAGAGAAAGGCAAATATTTGTAAAAAATGCTACAATGAAGAACTCCAACTGTGGCTACAGCAGACATCTGGGGAGCAATCACCTACCTAAATATAGGCATTTAGTATGCTTTCTAAACTATAGGGTGTTTGCACACAGCTGGCAGAGATGATGCACATCCTATGGGAGACCTTGCAATAGCTGCAAGCTCGATGGGTCACAATACGGTGTCTAGAATTTCATTAGACACATGAGATTTGTCACCTAAAATTACTCCCCTGATAACTTCTAGGGATTGAAACAAAAAAACAGTTGAAGATGGAGGAGCATTCTTCTAGGGACAGAGCTCTTATTAGTCTGATGACTGAGATGTTTCCCTCGAGTTGAATAACTTGAGGGCAGTGGTGAAAGCGTTGCCTCTATGATATCAGGTATTGGTCCTCAGGAAGACACAGGATAGTGTATTTTACCTGTAACTTCCCAAATGAGGAATGGCCACTCATACTTTTTTTTCCTCTGTTCCCTGTATACTCATCTCTTTCCAAAGGCAATAGATTTAATGTGGGATGTTTGAGAAGCCCATCAAGGTCATGCCAGATTTGATCTGGAAACATTACCTGTTCCCTTTCACGTGGGAAGAAACTGTAGCCAGTTGTACTCAACTGCCTTTCTTCCATGCTCTGGAGAAGTCTGGTTCCTTTCCCTTCGATTTTTTTTTTTTGAAGGTGTTATCCTCAAAACCGTCTATTTTGCTTCATTTCAGAGAGAGATTCTACAGGAGGGCATTAATTATGTGTGAGTTTGTATGTATATAAATTTATATATGTGTACATATGACTGGAGCTACCTATATCTCCAACAACTTCGTGCTGTGTATCCTCAGGACTGCTTTTTAACTCTAAGCTTGCAGGAAATGCATATACTTTTACAATGACATAGCTGAGACTTACTAGAGAGCAAAATTATTACAACATATATGTCTATCTGCACCTACACAGAAGGCAGTTAGCAGCATATTATGGTAGGAAACAGCCTGTTTGTGTCTCAGGAGGTGTCTCAGTTGAGATGATGACACTTCTTTCACCCATTACAGCTCCTACTCTGTTCATTCACCAGACATCCTTCCAAAAGAAACCAGTATGTGTGGAGGAAATAATGCATATTTGGACATGGACTCTCCAAGAATCATTAAAACTCGTGAATTTGCCCAGACCTGAGCAATAGGAACCACCATGGCTTAGAAACATCCGCAGGAATCTACAATAAGCTAATGCTTGTTCCGGTGTGTGAGTGAATTGCACGTTTTTTTCCCTCAAAATGGCAGCAACAACAACAACAACAAAATCAGCTGAGAATGGTTTATTCCCATTACAGCCATTATCTAAAGTAGGCAATCTGGTCTTTTCTACTAACTCTACCAGTCCATCTGCTATCAGACTTCAGGATTTGTAAGTAATGGAGCTCAGACTTAGTTTTGTTATTCTTTTCAAAAGTGTTTACTTAATAAAACAGTATAAGCACAATCTGATGGTCCTTGTGGCACTAAATGATGATGCTGAATGGGGCACCTCAGTACTGCTGATGTCTAAAATGGAGCTGGCTTTTGTGACCATAATATCATCCAGAACGTTATGGGGTACCAACCTGACAACCTGTTCACTGCTGAAGCTCTTGAATGCTTCTGTGAAAGTAGCTTGGTCTTTTGTTTAATTCAGCTGGTATGCAGCCACTGATCCTGTGTCTCCTGTCATTGAATACTGTACAAATATTTCAGGAACTTAATGTTCTTGACTTGTGAAACTCACTCAATCAGACTTGGATGGTGTTCTTGGTGTCCTTCTGTGAAGAACTGATATTAGATGTGTAGGCTGATAACGTTGATCAGTCTGCGCTGCTAGATCAGATAATACATCTAGAATATTACACCTTCCAGCTACATGCAAGGTTCTCCTCATGCTAAGGGACCTGTGCCTTGCAGTGGGATCTGTGCTGACTTCTCATTGATGGAGGGATGAGTTACCTGGTAGTAAACTGTGACAGTTTCAGATATTTCTGCTGTGGAACCTGGCTCTGCTCTTGGACTTCCAGGTACTGTGAAGTTCAATAAAAGGACTTCTAGAAGAGTTATGCTGCGCTCTTGATGCCTCTCTCATGGGAGGAGGAGACAGAGTGTGACATGTTTGCCACGTGATGGGCCAAAGTTTTCAACAGATTCTGGGCTTCCCCCATGAGAGGGACAAACATCAATAGTGGGATCTGGGCCGCCTGATCACTCAATGTTATTACTGGTAAGCTAAGTGACCTTTCTTTACTCTGCAAACACTTTGAGCATCATGTGTATTTTAATTTCAGAGTATTGGAGTTCAGAGACAATAGTATTTTTTATGGGTTCCATAGGATTTACTGACATTGTTGCAACTGGCTTGCAAAGCTACTGTTCTCCTATTTCTCCGATTATTTCTGGGATCACTGTCTTAGCATTAAGCATAGGCACTAGCTGAGTTAGAAATTAGTAACACCTGAATACACAGAAGGCAGGAAAACGATGAAATGGAAGAAAATGTCAAGGGCCCAATCCTTCTTAGCCTAGGATAGAAGCCAATTTCAATGGGGGTCTTGTTTGGTGAGTGAGGTGCTTGTCGGATCAAGTCCTAAGCTGTCCAAGAGCATGTGCAAAGCTTTGAAGCGGCACTGTTTTAAGCTGTTCAGTTCCAGAATAGCAACGTGTTTTGTGATTGTACTCCAGCCGCTGATGCAAGTGCGTATTACAAGGGAGAAACTGCCAGCAGCACTTAGAGCGAGTACCTAGGCCTACAGCGTGTGAGGCAGAACAAACATCCCCTTTTTCCAAGCAAAACATGTCAATCAATTTAAACTTTTTTTTTTTTATAAACTATCATTTTTCTTCAAATAATGTTCTACACAGGAGCTCAGAGAAGCAATATTGGCTGGAGGCATTATAGCTATGCAGTGCACAAGCCATACCATAAAGCAATGTGTCCAGCGCAGTTCGGGGAGCAATAGAGGGGATAAGTAGAAAGCTCGGTAAGAAACTAGAAACTCTGCGTCACCTGGTAGTGATCTGGGCTGTGTGGTGCTGTCAGCACTGCCTGCAGCTCCCCTTTGCTGACCTCAAGGTGCTGAGTGAGGAGATGCCGGATGACCACAGCTCAGCCCTGATACCACGCTCCTGCTTTCAACCACCAGTTTGACCCAAATCAACATTGCTTGTTTCATAGAATGGCAGGGGTTGGAAGGGACCTCTGGAGATCATCTAGTCCAACCCCTCTGCTAAAGCAGGAACACCTAGAGTGGGTTGCACAGGATCACATCCAGGTGGGTTTTGAATATCTCCAGAGAAGGAGACTCCACAACCTCTCTGGGCCTTCTTGGCCACAAGGACACATTGCGGGCTCATGGATAACTTCTTGTCCACCAGAACGTTTCAACTCTCTCTGTCTCCAGGGTCCCAAATGCATAAACCCTTTAAGGGTTGCTTTGTTCTGGTCCTGAGAGCTCTAGCCTAATTCTGCTCTGATTTTTTTAGGAATTGTAACTGGAAATTTTGGAGAAGGCTGCTTTTCTCATGACAAACCGGTGTTCAGAAAAACTTGTTTCATCAGTGTTAACTCTGTTTCCATGCATGTGACAGGACAGCAGACAGATTAATTTTGCATGTTGGTGAATTAGTCTCAACCTGTCAAGATCAGGGAATCACAAGTGCTCATTTCTAATCAGGACAAAGCCCTTGCTTTCTGACTTGTTTTGAGGGAAAAACAGAGCTTCGCTTTTGACCAGTGGGGATGATAGTTGTTTACTATCACATGCTTTTTTTGAGTGGTCTCTCAACTGGCTCGAGCTCTGGATCAGACCCTCTTGAAGCCTGCATGAGATGCACCTGCTGTGTATGTAGCTGCCAGTATGACTCTTTGGACAGAAGTGAATTTCACCTTGGGTGAAACTACACGATATGTGTATTCTCTGGCAATAAAACCTGCAGTTAATCAGTCTTCTCCTCACCCTGTGGTTATAATGGGCGGATGTTTGGCAGCAGGCTGTGTTTTACATGCCCCTGAAGTTCAGCCCTGACCTTGTAAAGTAATGGGAGCTACAGCACTTTGGGATCAAGTTGTTGTTGTCTAGCTGGACACATAGATTCATTTTTCTTGGACTCTTAACCTACTGAAATGTTTGATGTGTAGATGACTTAAGTTTGCTTTAAAAAATTGATGTTTTGAATTACCTATTATCTTGTACAAAGCAAAACTATTTGCCCAACCCCATGGTTGCCTTAGAGACTTGTTGCAAACAACAGATATAAGCATGAGCTTAATATTGGGAACGTCCAAAGGACAAGTATGTGAGTGCTGAAAACAGAAAAATGCAACAACATCATTGCAACATCTGTCAAAGAGTAGGAGATTATTCGCAATATTTCAGTTTTATTGTATACTGGTTACAGGCCTCTGGAACCAGCACCTGGCATTTGTATTTCTTCCTGAAGGAAGTTAAGTCTTTCAGCTGACATTTAATCCATCTCTTCCCTCCTGAGCCCCCAGACTACCTTGTTTGACAGCAGGAAAAATCTGCTTGCTTCAGACAACATGGGAAAAAGTTAATCCTTAGTGTCTGGGAAACAGAAAACCGAACCCTTGAGTTCTGTCTTGGTTTTTATTTGGGATCACGGGCTCTGTACATCATTTGCCTGATGTAAAGGCTTCTGCATTTGTCTTAGTTTTAGTATTAGTATGTAAAATTAAATGTCAGAGTTGTTGTTAGCCACCTTTAACTGTTTTATAAATGAAAGCTTATCTAGTATATTCTAGATGTTTATGAAAACATAGTTTGTTATATAGGTTTATAAGCCAATTATTAAAACATCTGTGAATCATTTGATACTGTGCACTGCAAATAGAATATTAATGGCTATGACAATAATGTGTGGTCAACTTAGGATCCCAGTTCGTTAATAAACTTTGCCCAGCTGGAGCTTTTATATTCATGCATTTCCCTACTCATACCTCTCAATTCCTTTTAGAAGTCCTAACAGAAGCTGGGATCTGCTGGCATGGATCTATTGAAGTGGAGCCTTAAGTGTTTCATTCCATTCTTGTGCATACATTCATATGCAGTGGAAAAGAACAGCTAGCCGTCAAGGTCTAAATTTTCTCAAAAACTTAAAAAAAAAAAAAAAAAAAGACTCTCAGTTTTTATGGGAGAGGATTACCTAGTGGCAACAGAAATGACTGTCATTGTCTTGAATATAACTTTTATTATTATTTTTAACAAAACAAAAGGTACCACAAAGGTGGTAGTGCTACTTTCAGAGCTGTAGCATGGATACTACCTGATCTTTTGCTTATTTGACTACATATACAAAAGGTGTATCTTTCTGCTGGCCTCCACATTCAAAACAGTTGTAGCAGCTGTTATTCTCCAGCTAATGAGATTCTTGAAGATCATATCATGGGGAAGGGCGGGGGGGGGCAGCGGCGGTGGTGGCGGGTTGGGCAAAACCTGCATAAGTGTCTTAGCTAGCTGAAATTACTGTTTCACAGGAAAGGTGCACAGCTGAAGCTCCCTAATTTCAGGATCATCACCTGATTGCAGTAGATCACCTTCTTACGTGCCACCGCTCTCCTTTTCTGTCTCCATTGAACTTACACATGAATAAACTGCTGCATCGATCCCACCTCGCAGGGAGGGGATGGGAAAGTCCTCCTCTTGGGCTCCTTACGTGTGGTAGGTGCTCTTGTAGGTGGTTGCCCAACTGGGGAGCAGGGCACTCCACTGAGTGCTGACCTGCACTAGCACTAAATGTTGCTGGTCCTCTGTTCAAGCAGAAGTCCCTAGTGTTTCTCTGAGTGTTAGCATTAGGTTGTCTTTAAGGTTGTAAAAAACAAGCGTAAAGAACCTAGTGGCCGAATTTTATGTTGTCTACCTTGTTTTCCTGTCTTTCATTCCATTATAAGTGTACAGTATGTTTCATGAATGTCATGACAAAAAGTTTCTGGGCTTCACTGGGGGAGGAAATCACTAGTTTGACTTGCATCTCAAGACAGCTAATTGATACCTGTGTAGTAATTTCACAGATACTGATGGATTTTCTGGTTTATGAGCTTAAAGGCTTGCCAGAAGTTATTCATATCATGAATAACTGGTGCCAAACAACAGAAGTAAAAATAGGACTTTCCTTCTAAGCAGTTTTCTTTTTCTTTTTTTTTTTTTTTTGGGGGGGGGGGCATGTTAGGGGGAGTGATCTGATTATTGTTATATGACATGCTAAACCTTCACAATGGAATAAAGGTTTGTTATGTTGTCAAGGCATCCAGTCTAGCTAGGAAATGACAAAATCAAGTTCTAAAGAGAGACAGGAATTTTTTTAAACTGTGGAGGCCTATCTGTGCTTGAGGATCTGTCCTGTTCAAAGCACAGGTTTGTTTTTTTTATTGCATTAGAGTTGCTGCAAAATTCTCAACTCCTGTTGGCACACAAACTATTTGCATTTTCAAACTAAATTGTCTCCCCTCTGCAAATAATGGCTTTGCCCTTGTAGATAAGAACGGAGGAACTTTGAGAGATCTGACTTTGCCTACCTCTGATCTGCTTGATTTCAATAGGGTTTTTACACAGGTTGGATGTCCTTCGAGTATAATCACCACCGGGGCTTGGCATTGCTGCAATACAGGGAGAGCACTTTAAAATGCTTCTTAGGGCGTATAGGGTCTGTGGAAGTAGAAGGCTGTGGAGTTACTTTGCTGCAAGCAGAATTTCAGCACAAGTTTTGCTGTGTATGAAATACTGGCCAGTCTGCCCACATTCTGATTGTGTGGTTATGTATCTCTTGTGTAAGGTTTTAAATGCAGCTTTGTTCAGAATTGCTCAGTGGGATCACTGACCATTCTTTTTAACAGTTCCACAATAATGCTCGTGATCAGTGTTTTCTCCCTAAAGTATCTTTGAGGCAAATTGCCTAGACGCATCACATCTTAACATCAGAGACACCTACAGCGTCACGTTTCATGTGTAGGTCTTGTGCATCTATGTCTGGTTCTTTCACTAAAGCAATGGCACCTTATTGTTTCTTCCCACTCTCATGCCAATGCACCCTCAGTATGTCAACTTGCAGTACATGATGCGTGAGGTCTGGGAATGGCAGGTAAGATACCGCGTGCTGCAGCAGTGGGGTAGGATGGGCTTCGTTTTTGATATACCTCCATAGCGTAAGACTGTATCTGTCTTGCTGGCAAAAAATGGGCTCCTGTTTCATGTGACTCAATACAGGGAACTTTTTTTTTTTTTCCATCAAAAAGAACTCCCAAGTCCTGCACATGATGAGCCTGCATGGTGCCTGATACACAGATAAGGTTCAAACCAGTAGGTCACTGGTTTTGTGAATACCATTACATTCAAGCCTTCCCTGCTAACAAGTTTGAATTCAGTGAAATATTGTACAGAAGCAGAACTGTCATTTTGAGAGTCAAAGTAATTTAGCCAACTGCATAACTGCTGCATTGGAAAAAAAAGCCAGACAGATGTCTGTTCTGTTCTTTTTCCTGCTGCTTTCCAGATGCAATGTATTCCTAGAGGATACTCTTCCTGAAAATCTTCAACATGTGCACACCTTCATTTTTTGCATAAGCAGTGAGCATGTTACTTAATTACATAAATAAAAACCTCCCAACCTTACTATAAATTATGTGAGACACAATTTTGTATGCACGTGTGCCTTGTTTCTCGAGAGAAAATAAGGCCACCTGGTAAGCAGGCTTTTAAAAACATATTAAATTTAAGCATCTCTGTATGTGTGTGGTCATAGATAATATCCTTTAAATGCTACAGAGGTCTCTGTATATATATATATATATTTAAATAAGAAACAAAGTGACATTCAGGTCAGGAAAACTTCATAAATCCTACTGTGGTGTAAATCTGTATATCACACTGTATGTTTTGTGATTATGCAATTGAAACCATAAGTAAGATTGTTCTATGATAAGAAAAGAAATTGAAAGGTAGCACCACACTGTTATGAATCCTTAAATCTGTCCAGCCAGCAATGGTGATTTTTTTTGTCTTAGTTTGAATCACTCACTGAATTGCAGAATGTTCATAGGGAAAAAAACCCAACCCATCATAGATCTCCAACCCATCTACTCCCTGAAGGACAACTGACAACCCATGTCTAGCACAGAGAATCCCAATGTGAGAGGTAGGGAGAGCACACAACGCAGCATGGTCAATGTTTGAGACACAAGGTATCAGAGAGGGAACACGAGTTTCAAGTTCAAAACTGGGGACTGAGACTGGATAATGGATTAGACTGGAGCAGAGATGATCCTGTCTATGATGCATTCCTTGATGAATTATATGATGGCAGCCCACTAATGCGTTCCCTGAAGGGACTTAAGGTCATCTCTGTCTGTCACGCTGTTGGATTTATGTTTTCTATAAATATGTCTGTCTTTTCTGCATCCCCATGAATGCAGAATGTTTGAATGAATTGCAATGAGCACTCATATATGGTAAAAATTCATAAATGGGAGACCAGCTGAAAAAAGGGAGAAGTATGAATGGATCAAATAGTTAAATACTGCATCAATAAATCCCCAAACCCAACCACAAAAGTTGATTCAGCCACAGGGAAGAAGAGACCAGTGAACTATGGATTTTGCATGGCTGCTTAGTTTGCTGTTCACAGAAAATTGCATGGTTACGCGAGCAAATGCCACATCAGATGAATTATCTGTGATCTACATGACATCTCCTTCAGTGAGGCACACGTGCATGTCCTGGTCACGTGGGCTAGTTCTTGCTCAGATGTGTTTATTGTTGGACTAGCTACAAGTACAGAACTGGTGCTTACCACCATGTGAGTTTAAAAGTGTACAACTCCCCCTTCTCCTCCTTCCAAACTTTTTTCTGTGTAAGGAGAGTTACTCAGTCACTGTATCCTATCTTCTTTCTCCTACTCCTCTTTATTTCTCTGCCCCTGTTTTCTCTAGTATCCATTCTTTCAGAATCTCTGTTTGGTTAACAGATTATAAAATCCTTAGAGTGCTTAGATGCATCTATTCATACATAGTGACCTTTTCATTCATCCCTTTCATCCCCTGATCTCCCAAGTCACTCTAGCCTCTTGGTGCCTTCCTCCATAATGTGTTTTATTGCCCATAGGGCATGAGGGTGGCATTATTCCTGATTTTTCAAGAATAATGGTTCCCACTCCCAAATTTATTTGTCTATTTCTGTCTTCAGATGTTGTATAGGATACATCTTACCTATAAATATTTCCTTTCAGTTTTTTTAGAGTTTTCAAAAGCATCCAGTTCATTTGGAGTGACTTCTATTCCTCCAGGCTTGTGCTGGAGCTGTTGGGATCTCGGCTTGTTCCTGAGTGAACAGTTACAATGCACTTGCTATGGATGGCTTCTCTCTCTCTGCTGCTTAGAGAGGGGTGGTCATGGCAAGTTTTCTCCCCCATCCTTGAGCTTCTGCAGGTACAAGGCAGGTAAGTCTTTCTAGGTGCCCATTCCTTACCCATGTCAGTAATCCCACTTCTTCAGGGACCCTGCTCCCAGACCAGAGAGTACTGAAAGCCCAGCACTGAGATCTGCATAAGCAAAAGGATGTCTTTCTGCCTCGCAGTCAGCTCACACCCGGTGCTCAAAACCCAGGTATGAGTACATAATGGTGGATGGTCCATTGGCTACTTGGAGTTTCTCATTCAGTTGTAGGTAAATGTCTGCAGCACAAAGGTCGCTGTGGAAAGGGTGGTGGAGGACTGTTGGTGAGCTCTCGTCATCTAGGTCACATCCTCTGCAAGGAGGGCGGTAAGTCTTTGATTTCAGGCTTTGATCTGTACCTGCAGCAATCAAAGCCTGAGTTCAAAGTGGAAAATAGTGATGTGCACTGGGGAGGGTGTGCAGAAGAAAAATGCATGGGAACATGGGATTACAGTGCTTGACTCTTCCCAATGTACTTCGGTAAGCGTTACCCTGACTGACTTGCGGTGGTGGGATCCCCAGAGCGAAAGCGGGATTTGATCCTGTGGTCTTTGAGTCATTACCTGGCAACTTTCACCTGTCCCTTTTGTTTCCATCATAAAACAGGATCTTGTTAAGTGAGTGTGATCTGAAACTGAGGAAGCAGAAGTTGTTCCTGACTTTCTTGCATCTTAAAGCACACTGCAGTGGCTGTCCTGAAAACAACTACCCACTGACTAAGCTGTGTTTATAATAACGAAGTAGAGACAATATATTCCATCTCTCCCACAATTCAGTATATCAACAGGAAAAGTAAGTAAAATGTGTACAGAGCTAAGATATTTCCCACACTTGCTTGGCATTTAAGACAAAAATGCTAATAGAACTGTGGATGTGGGGTGATTTTTTTTTTTTCTCTCCTCCAGACAGTGATTTGACAGTAAATGTTTGCTAGGTCTCTTAACTGGGTTTTGCCCATAAAACTGCATCTCAGATTTATTCCTCCAGACGTGAACTGCCAGCTCTGACGCATGTGAGCTGAAGCTACCTGACTCACTTCAAATCTGGATGGTCCTAAATCAATAGAGACATCTTACATCAGCAGTAGTTGTTAAGCGCTGCTAAGGGGCTACTTAAACTGCCAACTCATAAATCAAGTTATTTTTAGTACAGCTCCCTGAATGGTGTGGTTCCTAATTAAGTGAATTCAAGCAAATCCTTTATATTTTTCAGCTGCGAGAGTGGCAGTGATGCACATATTAGACATAGCAAGTCCAGGTTAGCAGTGGACAGATGGTAAAACGTGAATGCAGAACCAGTAATGCAGAACAGTATCACAGTGATAGATGAGGCTGTGCACTTCTGGGTAAAAAATGAAAAAATTTTTAATATTTTATTTATTTAATTCTGCTGAATCAGTGTAAATATTTACCCTAAGATTCTAAATGAAAGCATGAAGCAGGAGCAGTGAAAATGCCAAACTGCCAGATGTCTATGTAAAAAGGTGTAAAATAGACTGTCTTTGAGGGACCTTATGCCACTTGGCTTGTTAGGATTAGACTGTACCAGCAACAGAGATGACAAACTACACTGAGAATTTACATCACTGTGCAGCAGTACCTGGAAAAACTTCAGTCACCAATTAGCAATAGTGTGATCATGTAATAAGTAAGAGTAAAAAATCCAGGTAGCCCAAGATCAAAGACATGACCACAAAATTAGAGCAGGGAACATAGGTCAACATAGACAGTCCAGGCTGAGTCACAAAGACTCTGATAAACCATGATTTTTGATAAATAACTTCATTTCTTTGATTTCTGTCTCCTGGGCCACATAAGAGCAAAGAGGAATGCTGCTTTTTCTTAGGTAGACTATGGGAGCTATTTTAAGCTGGCCCTGCTTACAGAAGCTGTTAGTCACTATACCACTCTGCGGAAATTGAACCTGTGCAATACCTCCCACTTCCTCTCCTCTTCTCTTCCCCCAGCAGTTTGAATAGGCACAGCATGATTCACAGGCAGAGGTACTCCTGGGTGCTAACCATGTGTCTGGTTCTTGGCCTGTAGACTCCAGAGTCTGAAAACTACAGGTTCTGGAATAAGTGTGACGCCCTTCCTATCTTTTCACCACAGAAAAATGCCTTCACTATGGGACCTGACTAGATAAATCCTTAGGAATGATGTGACTGGGGGAGCAAGACAGCAGGAATAGCAAAATTAATTTTTGTTAACCGTAGCCTGGAAAGTTCCAGAGATCCCAACAACCCTTTGGAAAACAACAGCAGACCTGAATGCTCTGCTTCTGCCTGACCTCATCCCTCCTGAGCCCAGAGGCTTGGTTCGACACCCTTGTGCCTGGCAGCTGGCCTGCCATGTGGGCTCTGCTGGTGGTCTGGGCTGATGCTCTGGAAAGCAGTCATTTCTTGAAAATGAGCTTTGTCTCACCTCTGCCAACGTCTCGCCTCTCCCTGGCCCAGCCTTACCCAATTTCTCAGTGGAAAGTTATTCAAATCAACAGCAGCGCTTTAATTGCCTGTAGATGAAGTGGAGTTGTTAAAGGTTGGCTTGAGTGATTCTCATGTTTGTCACACTTCAAGCATGTGAAATGCACAACCTCAGTGTCAGAACTGATAGATGTGGTCAAATACCAGTTTTCAGCTGAAACTGGGTATATCAATCCACTGTGGAGGTTAAAATGCAGAGTGAAAGTAATAATTATGATGACATTCATAAAGCAACAGGCAATTACAATTTGAGACAGATAAAACCCTTGTTTGGCATGAGGTATTTAGCACATAAGCATTATAAAAGTGCCTAAGCTATTTAGGTGAATAAGAGCTGTTGTCTTTTAGCAGCCTCCAAATGCTCCAGACACTTCTGAAAACAGGGCTTAGCTTCCCATGTCACTTTTGTGCTCTGAAAATGTTACATGCTTCTTCAAAGAGCTTTTGGAGAAGGCACTAAGTCATGTCCATATAAACTACCTGAAGATGTAAAAACTCAAAAAGTTCTCTGATATCTCAAGTCAGATGTTCTGAGACAACAAGAAAAATACTAGGTGCGTTAATTTATCATGAGAGTTACAAGGTATAAAATGTCAACAAACCCTTAGGTTTGAAGAAGCTGTTAAGAGGTTGGAAAACTTTGGATGCTGTGTTGAGAAAGCCATGTTGAACGCTTAAGCAATTGAGTAATTGCCAAATTATGAAAAAGAGACCAAGGAACCTACGATCCCTCCAGGGGTACTATTCAGACAGGGGGGAAAATACTGCTGCTCTACAGGACACTAGAAGAAAGGGTCAATACAGATAAACATGGTGGATACTTCTTTATGGATAGTAATATCTAATACAATGGATTTAAAATTCAGTGAACTCGCCATTATCTAAATTTACAGTGATTCTTGGCATATTTTTTAAAAAATACACACAAAACCATAATGAGAACTAAATTCTATTCCATGTGTATCTGATATCCTAGAAACTGAAGATTAAATGTAAGTAGAAACTTTCCATGGTTTAAAAGGCCCACCTGTTTCATGTATAGCACACAACGCTGCTCATCTGTGAACACTCTCAGCCTTTTGTCTGATGGAGACAAGGATAAAACTGCTAGAAAATTTGGTGTGTTCTGAAGGGAAATTTTTTTTAATAACCTCAGTTTGCAGGTTAGTCTTTCTGACAGTGAGTTCTCAGTTCTCTTTAGTTAGGAGTGATAAGTACGGACAAATGATGCTCCTCTTACATCTGTGTCAATGCCAGTTTGGGGTATACAGAATTGTGTATTCTTCACCAGGGTTGTTTTTGCCAGAGTATGGAAAGAGACAGAAGGTTCATTGCAAGTACAGGCTCGTTTCTTGCTAAAAGGAATAAGCTCTTTTTTAGGTTCCCTGTGTTGATGTCCAAGACAGCACATATAATGCCTTCCTTCATATGGTGTTTTCCTCTACAGTGAATCAATCTTAATGCTAGTGCTCCAGGGTTATATTTGTTATTCAAATTGTCTGCCTCTATTTTTATATAACTAGATTCATTTGAACTCAACCTTTCAGCCTTAATGCTGAAACAATGTATATTAATTCATGACTGGATTTGTGGTGGTATATCCAGGTTAACATTTCTGGAGAAATTTAGAAAAGCATAAATAACTACTTTTTTTTTTAGAGGCAATGGACAGGACATGATCCTTCACCAAGGTGTGGCCTCTTTTAAGAAATAAATGTTTGTAGAAGCTGCAGATAGGCTGGCAATAGGGAAACCATAACTTTATTACAGAATATAATAGCGAAAAAACTCCCAAATGGTGCTAGATGTTTGGGAATTTGAGCCAGCTGTGAAGGTTTGATGGGAGGTTACTTGGGAAATCTGTCACTAAACCTAGACCAAGAAGGATAAGGAATGTTTAATTAATATCTTGCACTTCATGTAAGTGTCTGGAGATGCCTAGAAAAAAACCCAAACAAAGAACAAAAAAAAACCAACCCCAAACAACAAAACAGCAAGATGGTGCAGAATTGGGACACAAGGGCTTTTGAATAGTACTATGTTGATTGTAAGTGCCTGGAGAATTGACTTCAGGCTGGTGATCCCAACACATCATAAAAAGAATTACTCCTTTCCTGCTTCTGGGTGCACCTTTCTGCTTTCCTTTTGCTGGATTCTTCTCTCCCTGTAGCTCAGCCTTCGGAAAAGAGCCCAGAGGTTGCAGCAGGGACTCCATGGGAACTTGTTCCATCTATTGTGTGTTCCCCCATGCAGTTCATTTTGTTAATGGTCCTGGCTGAGCTGCCATCTCCTCTCACTCCTCAGCTATGCTGCTTACTGTTAGCCCACAAAGCCAGCATTGCCCACTGTTTCCAAAGATCAGATCTTCAGTTTCAAAGCATGCATTAAATCCTTTCACACAACTCTGGTTTCTCCAACACCAGCTATCTGACAGAATGGAGAAAAACCTCAAACTCCAGCAGAACAACATCCAGTCCCAGCTGTAATATTCTCATCTTCTCCTGGCTTCTATAGACAAGTTTAAAATTTTCCAGGATTTAATGAAGTACATGGCAGAAGTCTTAGGCATTCTCTAGAAGGCTGTCCAAGAAAAACAAGAAAACTTTTAGAAATATTGCACTTGTCAACACAAGCAGTGTAACTATGCCCATCTGGCATACACCTGTATAGACCTTGGCTATGTCCAAAAAAAAAAAAAAACAAACCCCAGATGGAAGGCATCAAACTCCTGCAAAAGCTTTTTTAACATGTTATTTTGCCCCTGTGCCTGACTGCAGTGCTTGAGCAGATCAAGTAGAAGATCTATCCTTAATGCATTCTGTGGGGAAAAGACATCCTTGAAGCATTTTGTAAAAAAGTGCGTATCCTGCATTTTTAAATGGTAGTGATGGATTATGTGATAATCGGTTTTGCTAGAAATCTCTACCTATGAAACTCATTAAAGATTGCTAAACTATCTACAGCTCCAAACAAGTCATCCCTCTGTCTTCTATGTCTCTAGGTTACACTAAACATAGCTGGCACTCCAACATATGCAATGACTTGTATGGATGCCATCATGATTTTTGCTTTCTGAAATTTTCTGAGTGGTCCATGTAACAGTTGAGGACATCTGTCTGACATTGTCTTCATCAATGGTGTATGTGATGCTTTCCACATGATAACATGCTCCCAGGCAAGTTCTGCAGGGTTTCTATGTCATCATTCCTTAGAAATCCAAAACAAAACAACAGAAAACTTGTGACAAGAAGCATATTTTAGTGTGATGCCACACTGTCACCAGCCACTAAGATTCACAAATTTAACATGGTAGAAACAGAAAAGGCACCCTGCATATTGGATGAGGCTTCCCACAGACAGTAGGTTTGCTGATGACACTAGGAGAATTTTGTGTTATTTTTTTCATTCTGCTGTCCTTGAGATCTGAGGAAGACTTCATCATGAAGCTGTCAGATCAGCTAGTCTGCTTTCATAAAAATCTTAGGTCAGATAAATCTACAGAACTTAGAATCCTTGCAAACCCTTTGGCTGTTTTCTCTCCTTTTTTCTTTTCTTTTTTCTTTTTTTCCTTTCTTTTTAAGATTCTTTTCACAGGAAGAGGCTAGTCATCAACTTAATTTTTGTCTCTTGTTCCTGATGCTTTCAAAGAAGCAAAGCGACTGGAGCCATATAGTTGATCTCTAGTGTTTTGTGCTATTTACTCTCTCAAATTTTGAATGACGACTTCAGCCATGTTCCCTACATTTCATCCTTGTTATGGTTTATGGATCTGAAAGATGCGAGATGTCTGCTTTACTGTTCTGATGCAATCTGTTAACTTTCCTTAGTGACTCAGCACTCTAGAGGGAAAACTCATCTGAATGACCCTCTAATTCAGGATCTCTGAAACACTCGAAAATCTTGCTGGTGCATAAGTATATCTTAGAACCCTGAAGCCCATGGCTGATATACAAAGTTTTCTTCTCCCTTCCTCATCGATTAAGTAGTCATACAGGTAGATAATACCATAATGATGCAAATAGCTAATAAATGAGGGATGAGAAGACAACTCCTCACTTTGTCAGGATCCCTTAGTTCTTCATTCTGCCGCAAGCTATTTCAGTACCTATGCATGTTTCTTTTAATTAATAGGAATTTTTCAGATAGTCTAAAGTCTTAGTTGTCAAGGGTCTTCTGAACAAAGAGGATTCCCTGGAACAGAACCACTTGAAACAGAGGGGTTGTGACCCTATGTGTTGTGTGTGAGATGACTTCCTCCCCTTTTGCACATCATGACTGTTGTAGATACCTAATTCTGAGAATCTTAAGAAAGTAAGGCTGAGATTTCTCTATAATGCGACAGATATTTCTGGTATTTTGCTCTGCTGGCAATTGTAAAATTGTAAAATTTTAAACTGATGGCTTCACCTACATTATCAGGTATTGTCTTTCAGAACATTGAGAAAAATCCTGTACCTGGTCCCTTGATCTACTTTTATAGAAAATTAGGTTTTCCTTAACTGAAGGTCCAATGAGACCTGTTCTGTTTCAGAGGTTCAATGCAGTTTACTTACAAAGCCAACTCTTTCTACCTGAGCCCTTCAGAATTAGTCTTCTCTGTAGACCTTGATAGTAATAATTTCTTTGCTCCTCCTGAAACAGGAGAGCTTTTTTTTTTTTTTAACGTCTTCATCAAAGTCCACTAGGCAGTAATATTATGCAAAATAAACTACTGTATTCTTAGCCTTCTTCCAGAGTTTCTTAAAATGGCTATACAAATCATGATACAGAAAAAACATAAGGTAAAGGTAAGAAATCCTAGTTTTCTTTACTTAATTTCGTACTAAGGAAGAGAAACTCTTCCACTGTGTGATAATTTTCTTTTTTCCGAGCTATTCTGGGTTAGGGGTAGATGGTAGCAATTAAATATCTACAAACAGTTTGTCTGAGTACTTCAGAAATTAATTCAGAAACTGTTATTGTGTATCCGGGGGAAAAACGTCCTGACATGCTAGGAATTAGTCAGACTCTCTTCTATGACGCACTTTTCTATGAGACATTTTTTATGTGGACAATATAATACTTCAGATGAACTAAAATCCTCTAGAGTGACCCGGGAAGCTTGATGTTCGCACTTAACTGTAACGCTACCCAGGCATGTTCTTCCTGACAGTGTGCTGCTTTTAGGGGTGTTATCCAGCAGTCTCTGTTCAGGTGTGAGCCTTGTTGCCCGTTCTGTAACATACAGAGGATTGATCAATGGTTCACCAAGAGTGGAATCTGTGCAGGCAGGCACTGGAAAAAGAAGAAAAAGATGTTTACCTTACAGTAACTGTGAATCTTCAAATGTGTTTTTTGGACTGAATCTATAATCTGATTATGGGATCTTTCCTGCTGGGACTCCATACTGACCCCATATAAGCCATGTAGGCTAATTCCAGTTTTTACGCTGTCCTCTAGGAAGATGTGAGGCTGATTTCAGTGTATGTGATATGTATGGATACCGACATCAGAAGCCCCCCAGTCTCAGAGTCTTGATGTGAATGAACACTGATGCATGTAGAACACCTCAGAGCATCACAGTTTCTCTAGAATAGGTAACAGCTTTTAAAGGTTTTGAGAGTGGTCTAGATTTATATCTAAACACATTTGGATGCAGATAATATATACCAGTGACTGCACATCACTTGTAGAAAACTGTAGAAAAAGAGCAAAGAAGGACTTTTTATAATGAGGAATGTGAAACAATGATAAGAAACTGTACCAAAGCAGTGGCATGCATTTAAGTCTATGCTAAAACTAATTCTTTTGTGCAGCCTTTCGTTTAAATTATGTAGAAAAATCCGTTATTTCATTTTCTGTTTGTGGCATGAATGCCTAACAATGGTAGCTACTGCTTTTCTTTTACATTAATTACAATTTGGGTAGAAGAAAAAAAAAAAAGATGATTTGGATTCTCTCTGTTCCTTCTTGAGGATACCGTGAACATATGCAAAATATAGTATCAATTGGAATTTATTGAGAAGTACAAAATTAAGGATAATATTTGGGGAAACATGAAAAACATTAGCAGTTAGATTTAAAAACAATGTGGTAAGATATATTTTATCTGTCTGGAAGAGAAACTTGGGGAATTGTATGTTAAAGAGCAGGTAAAAGGCTTGATTGACTATCTGATTGGGTCCTTGACTGATTAGGAAGACAATATGTGTACAGATAACAGTCAAATCATTTTATACTGGACTGAGTTAAGAGTGTTTGTGTTATTGTTACTTGAGTTCAATCTTTTGTATGTTTAAGATTAGTTGAATTCAAAGTAAAAAAAGCAGTATTTCTGTTCTTGGAAAGACAGTTGATGAAGTATTGCTTTATGTTACATATTATGTACCAAGAAAGAAGAACTACAGTGAGATGGCTGCACAGGTTTGGAAGGTTACTACTAGATCCTTAATACATTGGAAATACTTGTCCAGTGAAGTTGTAATCAGGGTTTGTTTGGTGAAGGGTTTCCATTCTTCCTGAGGCACTTGCTTTGATTGCTGTTACAAGTCACTGAGCTAAAGGGACCTCTAGTCTCATTCTATTCAGCCACATGGTTTAGACAGCTCAGTTCTATGTATTTCTAAGAGGTCTGCAGAAAAAGAGCTGTGGCAAACTGTCACTGTAGATAAGAGCACGTAGGGATAATGTAATGACAGTGAAAATGTCAAACAGATAAATATTAAAACTGATTTACTGTAAGCAATACAAGTGTGGCATTTAGGTTATGGAGCAAATGATTTGCTACTTGAAGACAGAGAGTGAAGTCTTCTGCGTTGGTGGAATGTGGGTGGGCTGGTTGATTCAGAAGATTCTTTTCACCGTCCTAGTGTTCAGGAGTAAACTTGAAGGGGTTTGGTGTGTTAGTAGAATGACTCTCTGGAAGAATCCTACCGCTGTAATGGCTGCAAGATATCATGGAGGAAAATATATCTACCATCCTACAGAAAAACACCTGTCTGAGGTGGGTTTTTTAGATCATCTAGTAATTTGTGCCATTTCATACCTGACCAGTTCCCTCAGCATTCATGCTGGTGCTGAAAGGCATAACTGCTCTTTCTGGCACACCCCTGTAAAAGCAAGGTGATTTTGCATCTTAAAAAAAAAAATAAAAAATTAAAAAATCCTGTGTTGCACATAAATCTGCTAATGCAGATGGTTCTAACATTCAGAACAAGGAGGAGGCAATAACATTTAATGTTGTAATGACTTCCTTCAGAAAACTGTGTCTGAATTTAGGTAGATCCAGAAAAACTGGATCAGGGTGAATTTTTAAAGCTCTCATCCTGTGTGCGCTCAGCTTTGAAAAATGGAAAATCAAAGCACTTGCTGGACATCCAATCATTCTTTTTGTGGGGTCCTCTGTGTGTGCTTTACTCCTCAGTGCACTAGAGCATTGGA
>VXBL01001384.1:130329-213329 GCA_013400195.1 Aramus guarauna | reverse complement strand
AGCAGCCTTAGCCTCTTACCTGTTGCTTCCCACAGTAGTCCTGGCTGCAAAGGACTGGGATGTGGGCTCTGAGAAGCAGCAATGCCAGTATTTGAATGCTGAATAGCAGAAAGGGTGGTGAGATAATGGACCTTTTGGCAGAGATGATTTTTCTTTTCACTTCTATCATCACCCACAATTTTATACAGAAGCTGTTTCTGAGTTTCAGCAAAGCTGGCCGTGCAGACTCCTTGGGGATGTTCTGGACCGGAGTGCTATTGTCTGTAGAGGGTCCGAGGAGTCCGCCCATGATTTGGAGATGGGGAAACAGGCAGCAGCAACATGATGGTGGTTTGTGATTAGTGCTTGCTTTTCTTTGGCTTCTGCTGGGCCTGGTTAAGATTTTAGTACTTTCTTCAGAGGAATGAGACTCCTGCGAGGTCCCCTCTATGCCCAGTTTTTAGGCCACAGCCCTGGCCTGGGATTAGTGGTTCGCCATCACGCTGCTTGCACACTAGAGTTGTTACAGCTGTGAGCAATTGCAGTTGGCCTTGGTAGCCAGTGCAGTGCTATTCTTCACAGCTGAAATGAACAGACATCCTCTAAAAAACTTGAGATCTCTCTCTGAGGTCAACTCTGAGTAGTTGTTTGTCCTGACTGTGAAAATAACTTGATTGTAAAAAAACATTTATGACACTTTCAACTCTATCAGTCAGTATATGTTGTCAAGATTATTTTGAAAAATGGAGGATAGACCAGGGTTAGAAACTTGCTTATTTTTTAAACAAACGGAGATTAGAGCAAGTGTTTACAGTTTTGCAAATCAAAGAAGCCTGGGACTTGCGTCTTTGGAGACCCTAAAGGCCAGCTCTGTCAGCCAGAAATATAACTTGCTAGATAAGACAACATAGCTATATTCTGAATCCTTGTCCCATGGTGACATGATCCTGCTGTGCTCAGCTGTCTTAGATCTACGCCAGGGATTGCTCCCCTGGGGAGCAGCACGGCCTTTGTGACCCGTCCGTGCACGCTGCTCCTCTGACACGAGCATCTGCTTGTGACTCCAGCGATGGAGCTGTTCGCACAGTCTCCTTTTACAATGGCATGTGGCAGTTCCGGCTGCGCTTCAGTGTCATCTTGTCGGTTTTATTTTGAAACGACTGCTTTTTCTCCAGTGCCCCTCATCCCTTTCTTCCTGCCTTTGGGGAATTGATTTACGATTGATTTACAATGTATTTCAGATTTTGGCCAGTGTAGCCTTGACCAGTTCCCTTTTCTAGAGGAGGAAGGAAGAGGAGGAAAAAAAACCCCAACCCAAACCAACAACAACTGTTGATTCTGGCTTTATTAGTGTAAATACCACTGTGCTGCAAAATTAAAAAACTGAGCATGCAGCTTAGATATCTAACTTTGAAATGTGTGGTGGTAGTTGAGTATCTGTTTCTTTTTTCTTTTTTCTTTTTCCTTTTTTTTTTTTCCCCCTCCCCCCCTTTAAATGTGATTTGATGAAAGATCCCTTTTGACCAAATTTGGAGAGATTTGGGTAAAGGCTTTTGAAGAATGCCTTTCTGCTCCAGCTTTCAGTGAACTTCATCCAAATAAATGAAAGAGAAAAGTTGTTGATACAGTTTCTTTGGAAGCTGTTTCATATTTTCTCCACATTTCAGGCTGTTTCCTTGAAACTTGCTTTCTGCCTATCGCTCTTCTTACTAAACCTGAATCCAAAACAGCAAAAATTACCAGAAGGAAAAAAAAAAAGTAAAAGAAAAAACCAGAAGCGAACTTCTGAGTCTGTTCGAAGTTCTCTTCTGTGGCTCCCAAAAAAGCGCTCTGCCAAGATTTCGGATGAGTGCTGTACGCCTGGACAGCTGCAGTGGTAAGCTGAGGCAGGGGAGAGCTATTCCAGAGCTGTACAGGAGCCTTTTGTGGGTTCAGTAATTGTGGAAATTGATCCCGGTCTGACTGTGCCAAGCTCCATGTCCCTCAACAAGCTGCAGGATTTCCTTCCAAAGCTTAATATCAAATTTAAACCACCAGTCCTCAGGCTCTCCCTAAATTTTTGCCACTTTGGCTCAAAGGTTTGTCAGCTTCTTTTCATGTCATTGTTGGTAACACTATCCCTTTCAAGTGTACCGCTTTCTGTCTTTTACTGAAAAATTCTTCAGCTTCAATAAACTGGGCCTTTCTCCTTTCCTTTTATTCTTGTAAGCCTGTTCTGAGACATCTCAAGCATTAGTGCTAAAAGTCTCTAATAAACTAGAACAAAGGTGGCTTTTCTTCCCTGTTTCCTTTTTGCCAATCATATTCAGGGTTGCCAAGATAAGTCTTTAAAGCCACTCTCGAATGTTAGCAGTCTCTTCCTCTGACATTTTGTTCCACAGACAGTATGTTGTGTGTTGCAACTCTATATTTTGTGTCCTTAACTTCATGACTAATTGCATATCATTATAAACATTATTACTAAAATAATTTTGACATTCTTCCGTAAGAATACTAGCTCTCCAGTATGCTTACCCATCACATAAAACCCCCACGTATTAGAGACAACTGATCTGAATATTCTTTTCAAGAGTGTCCTAATTTGCTTTCTGCTGCTTCTTCACTTTTTTCATGATTTCAATTGTTTTAGAGGTTGCCAGTATCTAGACTCTGTAAAATTCCTTAATAGTAAAGAATTCCCTATGTCTTTATGGATCTGCTTTTGCTTTGTCTTTAATGTGGTATCTTCTGCCTGGTCTGTATTTCTATTCCCAGTTTTGGAGGTTTTTTTTTCTTTTTCAGTCCAGACTTGTCTGAAATTTGCTTTTTTACACATATACATGGTTGTTTAGGTTGGGGGCGGTGGCGGTGTTTGAGGGTTGGGGCTGTTGGTTTTGAGGGTTTTTTTGGTTTGCTTTGTTTTTGAGGAATTAGGTTCCCCACACAGACTACTAGAGTCTTTCATATTTTCCATTAACAAGCCTGTTCCTGGGGAGCAGTACTCTAACAGACAAAGATGATCACAGGTATGATGCTGTGACTACTTATAACAATACCTGAAAATGTGCAAGTTGTGAAAGGTAGATCTTCACTGTCATTCCTGCTCATTTGAGGTAAAGTCATTAATATTTTCAACAGTTCCCAGGGTCTATTCTACCACGTCTTGTGTTCTCTGCTGCTGTCTTGGGACGTGTACTAATAGTAAGTCTTTTGCATGAAATGAATTCTGCAAGTATGTGACCGTTTCCTTCTTCCTGTGCTTCCTGACTCTTGGCCATATTCTGCTCTATCAATGTATTGTCAATCTTCAGTCATTTTGAAATGCTTTCACATTTGCAGTGACTGAATTGGAGTGACTGAATTGTCTCCGGACATGGAGATATTACAGATGGCTACTTTGGTAACCTGAGTACCTCTGTTTAAGTTTGTTAAACTTGCTTTCCTATGCCTTTCCACAAATTTGCCATTTTTAGGCAGCAAAGCCATTATCATTCTGACTATTGTCTTCTTGAGAAGAAAGCTAGCAATAAGTAGTAGTAAAATAACCACTGGCTAAATATCTGTTCTGCCACGGACTAGCAAGCATGGTGAGGCTACCTTTTGTGCCTGCCTCTGCTTTCAGCAATCAGGACAACTAGGGTCAATGTGAGCCTTCACAGTTCATGATCTTAATGACTTGTTGATGACTGAAGCCAGTTTCAGGTTACAGTGTAACTTGTACAGATCTGTGTATTCTACAAATAGCACTTTTAATTCTTCACAAAATAATATTTAATATTAATAACTACAGTTGTTTACATTCATAGTAGTATAATGCTTTGATACTAACACCTTGGCTTAAAAGTAGTTGCCAAATGCTGTTTCTTCAACATGTGTTGCATATGTGCTTCCTTTTAAAGATTTTAATAATATGAAATAATGATTTTTTTTATCAGACTTGAAATGCATCATAATGATACACATATTCATGATAATGAGTAACTGTCTAACAAAGATGGCATTTTGATAAGGGGACTGTTTTAAGCATTCTTGGCTACTACAGCAGTCTCCAGGATAGGATTTAGAGGTGACAGATAGATTAAGTTGCTTCCAATGTATTCCAGACTGGACTAGAGCAATAAAATATGGATTTGTTTTCTGCCAACACTTTAAAATATAAATCTGTATATTTTCTGTCTACTCACGCTGAACAGCAAGGCAGTAGTGTTTGAAGAGCTGTTAGCAGAAGACTAAAGAGCTTTTGTCTGAGCACAGATAGACCTAATAGACATACTCCAGGGAGCAGAAATGACTTAGTGCTTGTGCTACAAGCACAAAATCTGGCCAGCATCCCTGGTTCAGTCGGAGATACAATCTGCTACTTAGACACAATCTACTAACTTAGTTTCTCCGAGAGACACCTAGTTCCATATTTAGGTGAGTAAAAGGTGGTGGATTTTCCAAAGTGGTAACTGCTGTTTTCCATTGATTGTGTTAGTGACCAGATATGGATTATGGTCCCTAGTCATCCACGTTCAAAGCTGCTAATCTTAATTGGTGAACACATATGTCAGTTTTCTCACCTGTAAAATCACGATTATGTGTCCTTTCTTTCATTTAACTTCAGAGTGTAACTTGGGTGGAACAAAGTCTATGTCTTGGTGTGTATAGGGCACCTAATCGAATGGAGCCCTAATCTTTGTTGGCATCTCTTAGTAGCTGTTACTGTATATATAAAAGTAAAAATATATTGATATTGTTTTTTTTTTACCTGAGTATTTTCAGAATGCAACATCCCAGAAGTCATAAGCATCCCTACAGTTTGCTTTCAGACATTATTGTGAAGTCATAAAAATATGTACTTTGTATAGCCACTGTTATAAGAGAGTTAGCTTGGACTGGGTAACATGGAATACATTTTAAGTCAAGGTCAGCCTTGTCCGGTTGTGCCAAAAACCTTTAAAACTTACTATGCTTCCATGCATGAATGGCAAAAAACTGCTCTTCCACTCCACTTATTACTACCTGTCTCAACTGGAAGAGATAGAAAACTGAAGAATGATGATGGGATATCCATCTGCTAGGATAAAGCTACTGTTGGTTTATATCAGCAGAATATTTGTTGAGAATGAGAGGGAAAAGCTTAAGAGGTGGGGTAGCACTTCTTACGCATGTTGTTAAACAGAGTTTGGATTGAGTTTATCAAGGCTATATTCTCTACAGCACTTATTTGTGTGAAGAGAAATGCATTTAGAGAAAAAACTCTGCTGAGAAAACATAGGACTGCTCTCATAAGTAAGAGTTGTGGAGCTGTCAGCAAGCTTGTTACTACTCCTGGCATGACTGCTTGCTGTGATTCTTGACTGAAAAGAACATTTTCTGGAATTTTAGGTGGCATCTGCAGAAAATAGCCAAAGGTGTAATGGATGAGATGCCCAGAACTAATTATCTGCAGCGTGGAGGAAAGTTTGTAGTGCTTCTATTTTTAATGAGTAATTCCAATTAATTGAAGACAGTTTTAAAGCACTGGCATATTTGATAGAGGAGGCAGGGGGAACCCAAATACAGCTTGTCAATGAAATTTGTTGATGTGGGTGTTTACCGGTGTAGATATTAACAGTGGGATAATACTCACAATTCATTCAGCTTGAAAAAAGAAAACATCCAGGGAAAGGCCAAGGTTTACAATAAATGAATTTCTAAAGACAGGCTCCTCACTAAATGTTTATTTACTTAACAAGGAAGATTGCTTTTTTAAAAGTGTGAAGTACTCATCAACTGCTATTAATACCAGCAGAATTAGCAGTAAAGGAAACAGCTAAGAATGGTGCCGTAATCATTAAGCTGATTTTGTGCTAGGTAATCTGTGCATGTGGTCAGAAGCAAGGGTTCAGTCAGAGGATTCTGGCCCAAATTAGCCTACTCTCTGTTGTAAAATAATATATATTAAAAAAAAAAAAAAAAGTAATTGTGTAGTACAGACAGGAAGGTAACAAAGGTAGTAGAAGAAAGTTCGTACAATCAACTCAGGGAGGTGTATGTTTCTTTTATGGATTTGACATTTTAACTGTCCCTATGGCAGCACGGAAAGCAAATGTGGACAGAGAAAGTAGCGTGGCAGATGGACTTGGACACGTGCTCTGTGCAGAAGGGGCAGCATGGAAGGTGACACTGAGGCACCTGTAAGCCTTTGAAGGAGGAGGCAGGAGATACGGACAGATTGGAACGCACATGGCCAGTATGGTGTGAGCTCAAAATGTAGGCTTGCTGTGAAGGGGACTGAATTAGTTTCAGATGACATCATACATAATTACTGATTATATTTAGAATATGTGGTAATACGGTCTGAGACCTTCCATATGTTAATTCTGCAAACTTCAACATATGTCTACAGGAAGCTTGTGAAGTCAAAGCAAGCTGAGATAAGGAAAATATTTTCTCTGTATGAACTTTAAGCACAGTTCTGCAAAAAGGTAATATACCACAACCGAAGTTATTTTCTTATTATCCAAGTTGGTTGTCTTTAATGTATGTAAGAATTGCTTACTTACATATTAAGGCTTAGTTCATATTTTGGGACATGAAGGTATTTGGTCCATATTTATCAAATGTAGTGGTTTTGTTGAAAAGTAGAGCATAAACATTTCTAATGTATTACATTATAACATGAGTCTTAAGGCTCAAATACCTCTGTGGCATCTGTTAACCAATGTTGAAAATATCACCTCTAAAATATCTTAATAACTTACTACATATGGATGAGCTATTAAAAAACCCCAACCGAACAACCCCCCCTCCAATCAACAACAAAACCCAAAACAAACACCAAAAAACTCTTGTAGCCTTACTTTTTATGTGTGAGATCTCTTACTGTCCTGTCCATTCTTACAGTGATCTCAGAAGCATAATACCAAATACTTGAAATTAC
The DNA here is from genome assembly GCA_013400195.1 of Aramus guarauna. Taxonomy (NCBI): domain Eukaryota; kingdom Metazoa; phylum Chordata; class Aves; order Gruiformes; family Aramidae; genus Aramus; species Aramus guarauna. The sequence goes on along the minus strand of VXBL01001384.1, from coordinate 206,464 downwards.
GAATGCTCATCCTGATAGCAACTTTGTGAGGTAAGTAGCCTGGGGGGATTAAATTAGTTAAAAGGTGCAGGAGGGGATTAAATTAGTTAAAAGCACATTATTAACCTGGGCTGACCTGGGACTGAGGCAGACTACGTACAAAACATTCCTTCTACCTTTAAAAATCCTAATCTGCTTTACTACCAGCAATACATGGATTTTGATTGACCATCTGTGGGATAAACTTCATTTTTTCTTTTTTCTTTTTTTTAATAGAAAGTCATTGTCTTTTAGAGAAAGTCTAGTGAAAAAAAGACTTTTCTGAAAAGACTAAAAAGTTTTGCCTGTGCACCAAATAATTTGATTCAAAAACACTGCTGAAAGAAATTGTTGGAAATTGTAGATCAGTTGTCTTATGTTCCCAATTGACAAGGTGACCCTTCGGATAGATCTCATAATAAAAATTGCAAAATTGTTGGATAGTTAGATATAATCTATTCAAGGAGTCCAGTTCAGACAGAGTGTACAACATTAAGTTCCTGAACAACATCTTATCAAAAGATATTTCAAATTTGAGATGAAACAAATATTTTCTGTAGAAAGACTACACTTCTCTCTTTCCTACTCCACTGTAACATTTATTAGAAAGCCCAAATTTCAGTTGAAAAAGTATTGTAACAGAAAATATTTGACTGACCTACTTACAACCTTCTGTTAGAGAAAAATGTTTTTACTCAAAACTGTTTAAAACCAAATCTTTGTTATGCAGGGAGGCTGTGATTTAGTCCAGGTCACGTGGCAGCTAGGTGTCAGGGCTGAGAAATGTCTTTGGGAAGAATTTCCCTTTTCCCTTGTCTCTTGATTATGTGTCTCTTCTCCACCAAATAATTCCTACTGCTATATGCAGGACTGAACTACCACTGTGGCTGGTCACAGGAGGAGTACAAATGCTTCTCAGAATATTTTATTAAAGTTGTTTTTGTAGTAAATTCCAATGTGGCAGTGTCCCATCTTTAGTGTTTGAAATATGAACCTGCACCGTCACATTTCACCCAACACTGCCACCTTTTCATTGAAGATTTCCAAATATATAACATTTATTTTACTGCCATGGTGATATGAAAGCACCATAGCAGCACTTTCTGTAACTGGAAGAATTGGGACTGTTTGTTCTTCTGACCTGACTAATGAAGAAATGGAATAAACCAATTTCATCATTCTCACGTTTTTGTGTTCTGGTAGTTTTGAAAAAGAGAACTTTTTTGTCCCTGTGAATAAGGCATAGTAATAAACTTTTCCATCTTTTTTTCTCCCCGTGAATAAGGTGTAGTAGTAAACTTTTCCATAATGTTACTGAACGAGTTCACATAAATGTTCTGGAATGGCCTCTTCCTATAGTGGTCAGGCAGAAGAATGTATTTGCTGACTGGACCTCATAGTCCTCTTTGGTGTGGTTGTAGCTGGTGTGAAGCAGTGGAAATGACTGAATACTAACGTCAGGGGGAGAAAAATGGAGAAATTTATGCTAGCAGTAGGGAAAGTGAAATGGGCATCATAGGGACAATATAAACAAGGTATAGCAATAGTCTTGACTGGAATAGATGTGAAGGATATTTGATCTTCAGTTATGGTAGGTGGTTTTGCACCAAGTGTTAGTAATAAGATCTTCTGCAAAGGAAAAGTAAAAAAATCACTTGGGAGAATGCTGAAGTAACTTCTATTAGGCAAGTCTGCTCTAGATCATTTGGGCTGACTTTAAAAGGTCATAGAGATGTCTTTCTGCTGTTAGAGAGTGAGCAACAACTGGGAATTTTACTATTATGTGAAAGTTCAACTTCCCACATTAGAGAGAGAACGTTGCAGAGTCCAACAAAAACCAACAAAAGTGATACTATTTTAGTTTTAGTTTTGGTAAGCAGTGAAGGTCCAGGAAAAAAAAAAAAAAGCATAGAAAATAACTTTAGACAATATGATTGAGCGTGAATGTAGAAAATAACTTTAGACAATATGATTGAGCGTGAATGTAGAAAATAACTTTAGACAATATGATTGAGCGTGAATGCAGGAATTGTTGCAAACCCCATTTACCTTCACTTTATTACTGCATTGTAGTAGTGAATAGATAGATTATTTTCTTTCATATATCACCAGACGTTTCTTCGCTGCCTGTTTTTGCCAGAGTTCTTCAAGAGCTGCTCAGCAGGAATTGCAAACTGCTTCCCAAGGAGTACAACATAATCTCGTGCTTTGGTTTACAAGTACTCAGACAAGTTTACCTGCAGCACCACTTTATTCATATTTACTATCTGCATGAAAATAATGTGCATAGTGTTTTAGAGCTTTCTGTTCTTTTAACAATCCTGCAGCTTTGGTGCAGGAGCTATGTGTTTCAAGACGCTGGCAGTTGACTCCTTGCCTTCTCGGGACGTCATTCTCCTGTTTCCTAAGAGACTGGTTGGAAAATGCTTGATAGTTTTTTTTAACCTCCTTTCTGGCTTCTTATAAAAAAGAGAGGTGCTTATGGGAGTGGTGTTTTATAGTTTTGTCCATATGAGTAAGTAGAGGAGCTAAGAGACGACACCTTGGCATAGACTTTGTATACAGTGGAGAAACCCAAAAATTCTTACAAATTGAAGTCCATCTCCTGCTACAGGCACATCCATAGGTGGGAATGGGGAGAATAATGAGAAAAGAGAGTTGCTATGCATGTGAAAAGCTGAGTAACATCCTTTCCTAGTGTTATGGTAACAGGATTACAACCTGCCACTGCGACTGTCTTTAATCGTTTGCTTGTCCACATCAAGACACATTGCCTCTTTGAGTACCTCATATAATGCAATAGATGTGTTGTGTTGGATAATGAGCTGAAACAGAATTTTTAAAGAAATCCCTTTTCCAGTTACAGAAAGGAACAGAATTCCCATGATGTGTACAGTGCAGAGGGCAACTCAATACCTAATTAGTATTTCACTGCATGGCATTTAAAATCAATATAATGATACCAAAATAAGCAATGAATTGTAACAGCAATGTTTTCTTTGCTTCAGAAATCTTTTAAATATTCATAACCAGGATCTTACTGAGAGGAAGCTCTGGAGATGGGGGTCTTCCTTTATTGCTGTTCTCTGGACAACAAATTTCCCCAGGGAGCAGAATTTGGTGACATCTAAAGGAAGCCACAAAACCTCACTGCAATGCTCACCTATGTACAGACTCACCTAAGAGGAGAAGAGAATCAAATGATGCAACTGTAGTTAGATATAGTAAGGAGGAAAAATGATGTTTCAACGAGTGAGTTGAGTTCAATTACCTTCCCCCTTGTAGCGCTCAAGGATAGATAGTTGAGTTCTTTCTGCTTAACAGGATAACTACCTTGACTTATAAAGTCAAGTGGTCTGACTCACTGAAAATGAGTACCTTGGTCTCTGCTTAGTCTCCCAATGGTAAATAATAGCAGAGAGGTGTTCTGAGGCTTTCAAAAGAAGTGTGTGATACTTGGCTTGGATACAAGGACAACATAAGCAAAAGAAGCAGCTGAACATAATGGGTAGCATATCCAATAAAGATGGAAAAATGCCTACGGCAAAGGTAACAGGAAAGACCCTCGGAGCTGCTATGGTTATGTTCTGTCTTCTGACTGAATGGGGAATGTTCTGCAAGCACTGAAAAGCATCCTTGTGGTACTGCACTTGAAGTTAGGGACTTTTCCTGGAAACAGCTTACATGCAACTCCAGACAGGTAATAAAATCCCTCCTCAGACCTTCACCCTAAGAAATGACCTAGCTCTGATGTATTAAAACACTGGTTTAGTTAGTCAATGCTGTCTTCCTATTCGTTTCCCAGTGTACAGGAGTTCAAGAACTGAACAGTGTTAAAACACACTTTGAACATCCCTAAGACCTGTTTGGACGCTTGTGACTGGAGGAGCTGTTGTCTTGCCGTTCTTGTGTGACAAGAGCTCTTGGTAGTAAATGTGTACCTCTAATTGTGCACATAACCAATGCACATCATCAAACAAATAAGATTGCCCCATGTCAGTGCCTGGTGTTAGAAGGGTTTTGAAGCTCTTGTTGGTTGGGTTTTTAGAAAACCCAACTCTCCATTTTTTTTTTTTTTGGTCTAGCTTTTTATGGCTTGATCCTCATGTTCAGTTTCAATAAGGGGTTTGGCTGTATGAGGCACTACATGACTGTGTGCACAGTCACAGATGTGCACAGTTGGGCATTATCTGAGGCTTTTCCAAATGTGCTTTCATTCCTTCCTCTAGTTCAATGTGTCCAGATGCTTCCTGAGAGAAGTCTAGCACCAAACATAAGAGAAAGTATTTTACCCTTTCAAGTGTGAATCACTAAATGGTACTGTTCCCCTTGCTTTGGGTCAGTACAAGGTTTTCCCTGTTCTAAGCAGGGTAGAAAATTGCTAGCATCTTTTTTTTCTTTTTTTCCTTCCCTCCATCTTCACAGGATTTATACGTGTGCAGTCACTGTTGATTGGATTCTCCCTTTTCAGGTACCCAGCTGCGCTGCTTGAATGCTCACCCCAGCCTGCTTGCCAATTTTAAATGCTGTACAGGGTCATGCTTTTATTCAAGCCAATCTGAATTACATATCACATCAAATGTTCTACTTTAAAAAACAACCACCCCCCCAAAAAACCTCCAAAGAACAAGCCACAAAAACCCCAAAACCACACCCTCCACACCAACCCCCAACTTCACATAGCTTACTTTTCTGGGATATCCCACTGTAGAACGGCATGTCTGTTATGGCATGTCTGTCATGACAAGAGATGAATCCAAGCAGGGATAAGATTGGGCCCCTCTTGAGAATTTCAGTGGTTGGGTTGCACTGTTCCTTCTTGAATATCTCGCCTTTTCTGCCATGGCAGAACTCTTTCCTCAGTCATCACCTTTGCAAGCTTAAGATGCCCTATGCCATGGCAACAAATCTCTGCCAGCCACCTTCTGCACAAAAGAAAAAAGTGTCTTGTCATATAACGAATGAAGTTTTGTAATTCTTTTACCATGTTAAATGTTCCATTATTTTGTACAGAAGCTCTTTTTTGTATATCTTTTTTTCTCTCCTTTGATTTGAAAACTGAGCTACTTCTACAAGACAACTCATTATAAGCCTGGGAGAATCAAAGCTGATTTTATGGCTGGAGACCTTGTGAAAACTTTAAGGATCTATGAGCTTTTGACTACAAACCAGAGAAACTGCAGCCGTTTGTCTTGATTGCCATGGCTCAGAGTGCTGTCAGAGACATCTCTCTCTTGGATGATTATCTTCGTAGTATTTGTCCCCTTGATATGCATGAATGATAGCATGCTATGTTTTGAATAGGCTGCTGAGGCTGCAAGATGACAAATGTATGTTTACGTAAGTCATTGCTATTTCTTTTTTTTATGGTTTTATCAAAAGGGATGTGAAAATTGTGTCAAAATTGACTTGAAACACTTTTCCAATGTTACTGGCATAATAGTCTTTGTTAAGAAGGCTCTAGAGTTCTGCAAAAACTGAAGCTAATCTTTGAATAATAATGTATGTAAGCTTTAATTCAAAAACATACTGGAAATAGTGGAAAACTGACAGAAAGTTGTCATGGAAACCACCTAGATATGGATGTAAAAAGAAGCGTTCTTTCAGAGACTACAATTATTTGCAAAAGGATCTGTAGGTTTCTGACATTTTTTTCTACTCAGTTCTGATGGTAAGACTATTTTTAATTTTCATAAATATATATATGTGGATTCATACATGTACATAAATGAGGAACATTGTGCTTTGTGCTGAATGAATAAAAAATTAGTTTTGAAAGATGAAATTTCTGAGAACAGAAGAGACTAAGAGGAGGATTTTATTGACTTCTTGTATTTAATTAAATAATTTTCTTTTTTGATAAACTATTTAATTCTTGTTGAATGAGCACAAGAGAGAGAAATGCATAAAAAATGAATGTATGGGCATGATGTAGAATAGAGAGAGAAGATGTGACAAGTCTGGCTGGTCAGGAAATAAAACAACAGCTGAAATAAGAAGAAAGTAAGACTGGTTTTATAGCTTGTGTTTTAGATACTCTTCTATTGAGTTTTTTGTGCTAAAAGTAACTTAACAGTAACTCAACATTCCTAGAAAATATGTAATACGTATCTAAATATGGATTTACACAGCATTTTTTAAAATTATCTAAACATTTGTGTTGGATGATGATAGGTTTGAGTCATTTAGGTAGACTTTTTAAAATGTCACCTTCTCTTTCTTTACATAGCTCTTTCAACTCAAATATTTAAGTGTTACAATAATCTTCAGAATGTACAGAACTGGGAGTTCTGCATAGAAAACTTGCACTATGTTCTCAAAGGCCCATTATATATACTTTGAGAAATCTACACTACAGAATGGCTTAAAATAGGGCAACGCAAGTCAGATCTTGACATTTTTTTGTGCTCTTCAGTTTCACCAGAAAAAATAAGTCTACAGAAAAGATTTGAGATGGTTCAGAAGAGAAGTAGAACTTAGAACAATGTTCCAAGCCTGCTGGGACATAAGAACGTTCATAACTGTTTATAGAAACTGTCCACAAAGCCCAGAACTCTATATCTAGGAAGTGAACATACACAGACAAATGCCTGGGGAAGAGTGAGAAGAGGTCAAACATACGTCCTGTGTCCATCCTTTCCACTTTTCAGGCTGTGACTATTCTCACCTCAGAGAATGCTTATGTCTAGTCTGCTTTGTGATCTACAATGCATCTTTACAAGCACCTGTTTGCTTTTAAACCTTACATGCACAGTGGCAAGGAGTTCCATAGGTCTACTCTACCCACTGTAGTGAGAACCACACTCCTTAAATTTGTTTTGTACAAGTCTCATGGCAGCTTCACAAGATAGACCCTACTTCTCCTTGGAAGAAACAGGGAACAGTCAACCTCTATCTCTGCTTTCTTTGTCATTCAAGATTTCATGGACTTCAACCATATCACCTCATGTTGTCTTTCCCAGGATGAAAAGTCCTCTTCCTTATAGAGAGGCCATTGTGTACTTTGACAAGCCTTGCTGCTCTTGTATGAATCTTTCTCAGTTATAACTTTTTCTTTTTTTTTTTTTTTGAGGTGATCGGACCAGAACAACATACATTATTGAAGGTATGAATAAACCATCAATACATTAGGGAGAAAAATAACATTTGACTGAGGAAACTGGATTACCTCAGTTTCTGTAAGAATCTCACAAAAAGTAGTCATGGCATTTCTTGGTTTGATCATTAAATATGTAAGTAAGTAATTTGTATTCCCATGTGCTTGCCATGCAACATTTCTTTGCAAAACTCAGCACCGTACAATAACAGGTTTCATAGCAATTTTGCAGGAAACACTCCTCAGGTTGCGGTCTTTATAGACCTGGATCAGTCTTGGGTCTTTCAATCTGTTAGCGTGTATGGGGTTTTTGTTGTTGTTGTCGTCAATATTTCTGTGAAGACCAGGCACCCAATTCCCACAATGCTTGATTCCACAATGCTGAGAAGGCTTAGTAACATACAAGAGGTAATAAGTAAGACTTAAGGTCAAGCTTTAGTTGAAAGAGCAGAAACACTTCATGAAAAATTAATCAAATACAATTGTAATTCTGTTCTAGCTCAACAACTGAATAGTTACCTAAACACTAAATTTTCTTTCTGAAGGTACCACGGGTGTATTCTTGCTATTAGAGATGGAGAGCTTAAAGTCCCCGGAGTTCAGTGAATTGTTGCTTTTGAATTCTGAGACAAAGCTGGGGAGAGGCTTATAGTTCAACATCAGACTACTCTGTCCTGGCAAGCTCTTGCTAGAGTCTTTCTGCCCTGTCCTTCTTGACTTGGAGACCCAACAGCTTCAAGATGTGGTTTTCACGGAGTTACTCAACCATTGGTATCTTCCTTCAGTTATAGGCAGTGATGACTTCTCAGCCTCCTTTTTTTTTTTTTTTTTCCCTCTCTCTTTTTTTCTCCCCTAAGCCTGGCTTCCTATTTCTAATCCAATACAAACACATTTTTGAAGACTTGCATCACCTGCTGCTGTGATATTTGGAATATAAATGCAAATAAGTTCACAGCTCTTCTTTCTGGGGATAAGTGCCTTGGACGTTTGAGGGTTATTATTCCTGGTTTGGTTCGCCCTCTGTCTAAGGCAGAGTTTTTTAATGAAGCTGTGCTTCCTTGATCACTAAATGATCCCACATTGGAAAGATTAAATATTAATGTTACATGCTTGATCTTGACTAGGAATAGAGAGGCAATAAATTTATAACTTAACCAGAATTCATGATGCAGATTTTTTGTTGACCTTCTGCTTTCATGTCAGCACTGGGAGGAGAGGAAATATGTGACTCAGTAAAAATCCCAATACAAGAGTAACAAATCTGAATTGGTAAAATGATCACTCTTGATTTAGCAGCAGAGGCCATAGAAACAGAGCTACTGAATAAAGATGCAGATACCTGATGAGAGGTGCTGTTGACTCATGCAAGCAATTATATAGAAAAGTAGTGTACGTATTCTGTAAAGCTCAAGGTTTCTTTTAGTTTGTCAATGAAACTTCATGTTGAACAAGAATGACATATCTGGGGCAGATCCATCTAGTCCTTTATCTCATCTCTGATAGTGACGGTAGTGGCAATGTCAGGCAGGATAGAAGAATAAGGCAAAGATATAGTTCCTGAATCAAAGAAGAGAGCGACGTGGATGGCAGGTTGCACAGTAAGCTTTGTTTTCAGCCTGCCTCATTTGGCACCAGTGTGTGTGTTAGGGCAGGCTCTGCTCGTCACCGTCTTCAGAGTGCCGCACTGACAGTACTGCGTACGTGGCCAGGGACCGTAAAGTCTCAGACTGCAGTACTAATATCCTTCATCTCTACAGAAGGTAAAACTCGGACCCAAAGAAGTCAAATACAATTGCTTATGCTTCTGAAGCTTGAATTGTGGCTTTATCTTGAAATGCTAAGGGACTGCGTTAAGCCTGTTGTAGAAATCACTCTTACAAAACTTAGTTGACTACTCTGCCTTGTTCTGTTGATACTAGGACAAAACAAGTAAAGGTTTAATAAGGATTTCAAGCAGGTAGCCCATGCTATTCATTTTTCATGAATGATTATATACTCAAGTCTGTTTAGATATTCATTACTTTGCCCTTTGGTACAATTGCTAACTAAAGACTAATTAATTCCTATTTTTATTAAAGCAAGTGTACTTGGTGCTGTAACAATGAGCAACAGACTAAATCCTTGGTGGAAGAGAATTGCAGCTGGAGCCAGAGGGGATTTAAAAGATCAACATAATATTTTTTGGTGGAAGAGAATGGTAGTTTAATAAAATATGAAACAGGATTAATGCTGTAGATGACCTTAAAATACTGAATAGCAAAGAGCAGAGTGGCAACTATACATACGTGTATAGCTGTAACTGGCTGATAGTGAGTGCCCATGTTTAAAAAAGACAATCAAAATTGTACAAAAGGCCCCAAATACGGAATGCTTGTGTTCATACGGTACAATGTGAATGTTAGCTTACCAGAGAAGCAAACACAAATAAACTCGACTATTCCTCCCATTCTGTGAAAACTTAAACTGGTTTTGGAAATAGAAATTCATTAAAGCAAATTTCGAAGTGTTTAACTATGGTGTTATAACTACGTGGGCAGGTTCGACAGTCTCTCAGGTTGGCTTTCCGTTCTCAGGCAAATTGTGTCTCTCTGTTCCAGGAACCCCACTGTGCACCAGGGGTGTCCGTGTGACAGGACATGTCCTTCCGCTGGGAGCAGTCCTTCACCCGCTCAGCATGCGTAGCGCTGCACTAAGCTCCCACGAACAACAGATAATTTCTTTGGTGTCATGTTCTTGGAGGCTGTTAGCCATGGGCTGATGCTGGGGAATGCAGTCTGCCTCCAGCAGGTTCTCCCAGAACTTTGAGGGCAATAAATTATTTTTCCCAAGACCTCACTTGTTATGTTTATAAATGCTCGTTTTAAAAAATAAACTCCAGCATGCATTTCTCATGTTTCCTAGTTCAACTGAGATGTGTAATAGGCCCTTGCCTTAGCCTTTTATAGTAACTTTTTCATTTAATTCACAGTGATACTGAACAAAACCTATGAAATAAAGCTGAGATTTGCTTATACCCAGTGTCAAAAATAAGGCATTATAAGAACGATTAGTGACTGATTATCATTCACCTTCTGTTATTGAGTTTTAGGCTATGCACACTGAAATGGCACTTCAATGATTTTACTAGAATTTTAAAAACTATTCAATGTATTTTTAATCATATTGTGACATATTTTCCAGAGATGTTGACTTAGTTTTATTAGAAATAGATCCATTTTTATTACACGTTTTAACGCTAGTAGAACCTAGACTTATGCTGACAGATATTTCATAACAGCTATACTTTAGTTTTGTAAATGTTCACATTTGTGGTAGTTGTATCAAGTAATCATATGCCTGTGGGTATTAGGGCCTTGTTCTGCTTTAATCATAAGCTATTTTCCCCAAGTGCAGTTTATTTGTGCTGAATTTGCAGTGTGAGGATGAGCCTTTGGTGCTTGCTGAAGGAATGCACCAAAGAAGGATGGTAAAACGAGCGATGTCACTGAAACCTGGCAAACGTGCTGTGCTGTACCCCGGTCCGAACAGTGCAAGCAGCCACTGCGCTCCCAGGGAGCGAATGCCTTGGCTTTGGCAGAAAGGGCTGGGAGGAACTTGCCCGCAAGGCTTGCAGGAGATACTCTGATCACCTGTATGCTCTAACCAGGTTGGGGTTTGAGTGTGGGTATCCTTGAGCATTTATTTTGGGATGTATCTCTGATGTGAGGCAATTGCTGCGTGGAACAGAGTTGCGTACGTATAAAAGCGATACAGCTTCTTTTAATAATGCTCAATTATCTTGACTTTGGTATTAAATCCTTATTATGGACAATGCACCCTGGTTCCAGGTCAACAGTTTTAACGTGGGCTGAACAGCCTGTTCACGGAGCAGGGTGCTGCGTGCCTCCATGGCTTTTGCAACCGTCAGCCTCTAAGCGTGTTGCAGTCTGTAAAAAGTGACGCAGCTAATGTCTGTTACGTGTTGTTTAGCTTCTCAGCTTTTCCCCTGGAGGACAAATGTGCGTGCTGTTGTTTGTACCATTTTATATGGGTTTTGTTTCAAAACAATCCACAGCTGTTTTCTTGTGGTAGAAAGAGAAAAGGGCAAGGTTAAAGAACTGTGCTTTGCATACAGATTGGGATGTGGTAAGACTTGTCTTAGCTTCTGTGAGAATTTCTTGACTATCCTTCAGGAAAACTCAGTATCCTGCACAGCTGAGCTTTGCCTTTACGTAAACCAAGTTGTATTGTGCTGGTGTGTCATCGCTGCTGACAGCGTGATTTTCATCCTGCAGCTACGGAAGAGGTCTTGAACATGTACCTACAGTACCCGAAGGCTACTTTGTGATGAGCAGATAAGAACGGTCACCTGGCATCAGGCTTTCTTTTTGTGGGAAGCTGTGACAGGAGAGCAGAGTAAGTCAGAGCTGCTCACGATAGTTCTAATTGCAGAAAAGAGGTGTTGCAACGTGTTCATTTATACAGGATTTATTAGGAGCTTTCTGTCTGGGCATGCTCTGCTGTTGTCGTAGGCACGTGTCAGTTAAGACTGTGGTATCTTCCAAAGAAATGGGATAAATCCTTTAGCTGATAGGAGATGGTAAGAACCAAACAAAAAGACATCACTTACAGTTGCTCTGTGCAACTGAAAGCAGGACACTAGTATTCAATGGGGAATTAAACAGGAAGCAATGTCCCATTTCTAGAAATTAATTAATACTTTTTTTACCCCCATATAAAGCTTACTTTATAAAGAAACTGGAGGTTTATGACCCAATGCAGCAGCATACCTAAGTACTTGCTTAAGTTTAAACAAATAGGCAGTCCTTTTGAAAGCTGAAGATGAAACCTTGGCACCAGTGGAGTCAGCAGCAGACTCTTATTGACTTCAGTGAGCCAGAGTTAAATCAAATTCCGTAGTTAAATGATCCTGTTCTTCAGAAAAAGTACAAAAAAGATAAATGTTCAGTAATTGCTTTGAGTATTTTCAGTGAAACCTATTTGCTTAGGGTAAAGCTTTTCCATGACAGTGAAATAACTACTTTTGTGATTTCAGACTGTACAAGAGATTAATTTGAAGGTGAGGGTAGTATGTTTGTGGAGTATTCTCTCCAGTGAGTGATATTGGACTCTCTTGTTGTGGTGAATCAGTTTCCTTCATTTGCTCGCTTTTCTGTCTCAAACTGTTGAAATCAAAGATGGCAAAAGATGTTTAAAATACTTCTGCAAAATCAAATCTTAAAATAACATTTTAGGTTTTTTTACATTCAGACCTGAATACAATTATTAAGACAACAAAAGCCCGGGGAAGGAGCATCTTTCTCTTGTGAACAATTTCCCCATTATTCCTTCTGATCTGATTGGCCTAAAGCAAAACTTCTCTATATTTTCCATTAAGAGGAAGAAAAGGACCTTTTCTTTTTTTGCTTCAAGGAGAGAAAACATGATTTGGCAGCCTCTATTCAAACAAATTGTTGTATTTATTATTTTTGCACTGGAGAATCATTTTGTATTTGTAGAATTAGTCCTGAAGCTTTGACCAGGTTTTCTGAATGAAGTCACTTGCTTGTTTGACACCCCAAACCCCCAAAAAACCACCCCCCCCCCAAAAAAAAACAACAAAACAAACAAAAAAAAACCCCACCAAAAACCAAAAGTTGCCTGAACATGTCCCACTGTCACACAAGAAAGAAGATCGTGTTATTACTGAGATGTGGGTCATGGCAGGATATGCTTCATATGTTTAATTGAATCTTTTTATGAATGGCACACTTTCATGCATTTCTTACTAAAGGAAACATAGTGTTTTCATTTATTAGGTGGTAGGAGCGAGACTTGTGTTAAAGAGATTATAGTGTATGATTTATTCATCACCGGCTGCCAGTGCTTCCGACCTGCGAGATGATACCTTATGAGAGGGCTCTCTAAGGGCAGGAGGGCTGGGATTTCAGTTGATGCCCTGGGGCAAACCTGTCTTCAAGAACATGCTCTCCTCTGACTCAGAAAATCAGCTGGAGGGTGAGAATGCTGTTTGAACACTATCTCTGGTAATGTAACATTTGACGGAAGGTTGTTTCTCCTTTTCCATGACCGTACAGAGCAAGGGAGTACAGCACAGAGGCACTGAGTTAGCAACACCAGCCCAGGTGAGTATGAGAGTATGAGTATGACATCCAGCACTACATTTCCAAGCAGAGATGTAAGCTGGGAGTCCTTCTGGTTCCCGTGTTAGGTCATACACAGAGCCATCTTAGGTGTCTCTGCCCTGCATTGCCTTGTCTTCCCCTTTTGAACTCAATTTGTCAGGGAGCCACACAGATGTCTTTATGACAAAATATCCTAGAAATTGAAAATCTGATCCAGACAGAGCTTGCTAGTAGGTTAGCTGCAAAAAAAGCTTCTCTTCCTAGGCAAGCATGATCCAAGATTGCAGTTCACTTGGACTTGGAGAGAAGGCAAGGCTCTAGTGAGGCTGGGAAAGATACAAAACTGGTTCACCTGATCCTCTTCCCTACTACAGCAATCCAGAGGAAAGATAGGAAGATGATGTTGGATATTGTCTATACGGATGCAGAACTGTGTGGGGATGTTTTTATTTGATTTAGATATATTCCCTGTGATGGTAAGATAACTTGCTTAAAGGGAAATAGCATCTGATTTGGACAAATGTCTGTCATTGTAATTATAAGCTTTCAGGTGGTTAATGACAGCAAAAATGGTCAGAATCAAAATATTTAGGCTGCCTCCCAAGTGTGTTCTAAATCAGGCTGAGCCCTCATGCAGAAACTTGAAATAAATAAGCTCATCCTCCCTGGGAACCCTTGCGCACACAGGTACAAAACAGTTTTTATCAGGGGAAGGTAAAATGCATTTCGTAAAGCCAGAAACTGAATCCTTACAAAAATAAAGGATAAAATGCATGTATCCCTTCTCTGTAACATTAGCATGAGTCTGCTTCACTATTTTCTTTCCCATAACATCCAGAATTGGGCCACAGGTTCAGTCTTTTGCTCTTCATTTGGAGTGGTAACAATAACTGCAGAGGGGTTTTAAAGCCTCCTTGGTTGGTCCCCCCTAGCAGGACTACAATCAACTCAGCCAGAGATCTAAGGGTTTGGTTTTAAGATGTCAGCTCTGCCGCCCTCTTGTTTTATCTCTCTTTACAAGGTCCTCAGCTGGTGCAATTTCTTATTATGGAATAATCTGTTCTGTGTCTTGCAGGGGAAGCATAATCTTCATTGTTAGCCAAGTCAACAGCAGAGAGAGAGAATAATATTTGGGGCTTTTGAGCAGAATCTTTGCTTGGATTTCCTGCTTGCTTGCAAGTGTGTTTGTTTTTTTTTTTTTCTCCTCAAACACCCTTTCGAGGCAAGCACTTTTCCTTGTCCAAGCCCAGGGCTCCCTTTCAATATCAAATTCATATTAGTTAATGTTAACGCAGATGTTCCAGATGTTCCAGGAGAATGAAGAATTCTTTGCTAGCTCTAATTCTGGGATGCGGGCATACATGATGGTATAGACCATCACATGAGATAATTAGTAGATGATTACTTTAACAGGAAAGGAAAACATACTGTAAAAACTTTCTTATGTTCCACTTGTTCTCATCAAGCACTAACCCTGACCTAAGCCACTTCCATCTCTTTCTGCCTTTCTGTTTTGATTTTTTAGGAGTTTTTTTCCTAGGGCTGTTAAATCTGCTTTACTGCTTTTCCATATCTTATTTCAAAACATGACCTTACGCTGGATTCAGTTCATCAGTTAACAATTAACAAACAGACTTGTTTCCAGTCATAAATACTTAAGTTCTCTAAATGATGTTTATTCTGATCTCTCTTAAAGGAGAATCATTTATGCAAACTCCTCTAACCTTGAAATGGAATTCAGATTGCCTGCAATTACCTGCAAATGTTTGAATCATAGAATCATTTAAGTCTGAAAAGAGCTTAAAGATCATCAAGAGAAGCTTTTCTCACTTCACAAGCATTTTTATTGAGTTCAGGGTCACTCCTCAGCCTCACCTACAGAAGGGTGATTGTATTTTGTTTATGTCCTTGCTTTCACATCATGTCTTCCTAAAAGGACAAGCAGCAGCACTTGCACTGCTCAGCTAGAGAGGATTTGCGTAGGCTGAAAGACAGGTCATTGCTGGCAATTGGCAACTGTCAGGTCATGAGTAGGCAAATTGCCCGTGTCCTACACCCCATGCTCAGACTTTTCAGCTCTCTTATTGCCATGGTCAAAATATGACTTGCAACAGGTAAGAAATTTCTCCAGTTATGGTGAAATTATACCCACAAGAAAGGGTATTTTCCATGTCCTCATCCACCAGAATTTTGATGTTTCCATGTCTGTGATAGAGCAAGGGGTTCAGGGTTTTTCTCTGCTGGAGTTGAGCAGTCATGGAATTTTCTGTTTCGATAAAAATTCAGAGGTTTTGAAACTGCACCTGCATTGCAGCTAAGATTACGTGTCTTTTGTTTTGAAGGGTTCGGCCTGCAGCCAGCATCTGATCTTTGGGGGGAAAAGGCAAAGGATCTATCCCCCCTGTCTTGAGGACTCCCAGGCCCCCAGCCATCTGCCAAGAAGCTGGCAGAGCCTTTGCTGATCTGCAGCGAAGCCTGGGATCCCAGACCACTTTGAGAGGTGAAGCCAACCTAAAGGAGAGCTGAAGGCTGGTCTGTGGGTACTTCCAGGCGTTCAGCTCCCTGTCATGTAGCAAGGTAAGACTCCTGGGATTAAAGGAAAGGACGGAGTCAGCTTCCAAGCTGATGTCTCTCTGAACAAATTAATTCCAGTGGAACATTTCACTGAGAGCCATTTCCCAGTGGAAAAATGTAGTGTTGGAACATTGTCTGGCCAGCTCTGGTTCCTGTTTTATTCAGGGCTTGAGCACTCCGGTCCTAATTCTTCAGTTCCTTAGATTTCATCCAGGCGTTTACACCTGTCGGATGTGGGTTTAATAGGCTTTGCTGTTCTGCTTTTATGCCTTTCTTTGTACTTTTCCAATATAAATAATACTAGAACAGTAAAAACAACAGAATAAATGGCTAGGAGAGATGGGATACAATAGGAAATAAAGGTGTGTGTCATTTTCAAAGAAGTGAGATATACTCAATTCACTGCCTGTCTGGTTTCTAGGTACTGTTCACTCAATAAGGGAATAAGGTAACTGGAAAATTCAGGAAAACTGGTCCCTCAGAGGAAAAGCAAGGATTGTACCTGTTGACAGATGGTTTGGTTTGCAGATATCTATGTTTTGTGCCATGTGCCAAGAGTTTTGCTGAGTTTGTTTGAAAGATTGAGATGTCAGGAGGGAACAACAGGACCCCCTGAGTTCTGTAGTCAGCTTAACTCAGCTCATTAGGCTAACGAAATAGAGGAGTTATCTGCCACTCTCTCTCCACAGATGCTCTGAAATTTAAACAAGGTTTTTTTGTCATCTTGGGAAGCACATGCTCTGATCCTCCACAGCATAAAAATCAAGCAGAACACTGTAAGGTTAGAATAATGTAGAGATTGCTTAGCAGCTCCTTGTGGCTCTCGATCTAAGTATTAGAGGAGGGTATGTGGCTGGGCCATCCCTGTAACTGGTTGCTGATGGATTTCCAGAGCTGGTCTTGAGAGCTCAGGAAGTTGGCATACTCTTGAAACAAGCTCATTTGTGATAGGGAGTTGACCAAGTACCTGCTTCTCCCCCAGGTTCTCTAACACTCTCAGTGCAGCTGAAATGATATAGTTAGTATTTTAAATAAAGACAGTGCTTCAAAGAAATTCAGTTAAGATGACCATGTGGAAAGGGTGCAGTGTATGTTTTATGTGCTTGTGACAGCCTGCCTCACCTGGAAGAGTAAGGTTGGCAGAGGCTAAGGTTTCTGGGTGGAGTTCAGGGATGTCTACAAACAGAAGTGATTTATGTCAAGTCAGCTTTGAAATAATAAAAGTTTGAAAAACCAGTGGCAAGGACTGGCCTGCTCAGTGAAAGGGTGCACTCTCCAGGTCATCCTAAAGTAGCAGAAATAATTCAGTGCCACAGCTGGCACCCAGAAATGTAGCTGCAATTATAAGGTACATCAAATCTCTGATCCAGCAAACTACTGGGAGTGCCTAGTGTGCTGCTCTGTATGAAACACAGAGCTGTGAAAGAACAACTTATCCTTTTCCTTAGCTCTGGTTCACAGAGCTTATACCTGTGTTTGTCCAGGCCTACTGGAATACACAGCAATGCCCCATCCCCATCTGCATGCTCAGAGGATGAAATGCAGCTTGTTCCTGTCCTGACCAAAGGAGTGATCCTACGTCCTTCAGTTCAGGTGGTGTCAGCTCCATGTCAGAAACGTGGCAGTCGGAAAGGGCATCACACGGACTGGAGAGAAGCGTGTTTGCAAAGTGCCTGCAGAAAGGAAGGAGGACTCAAAGGAAAGGAAACAAGCGAAGAGTAACGGGAAAAAATTTCACACCAAATTGAATCAACAGGCAAACCTTCTGTAAGTAAGTCCAAATGTTTGTAGCATTCATAGTAAGGTAATGTAACAAGGTAATCTAGCTCTCAGATCACTGGGCTGAATTTGGAGGAACTGATGTACATGTGCATTGCTTTAACAGAGAAAAGTGGACATCTCTGAGTCCATGGTGTGTGTTTGGGGTCTTGCCATATATCCTAAAGGGCAAACATTTACAGAAGGGGGGCACTTTTTATAAACCTATACATATACACAACCTTTGTCTTGACACTAAAGCAAGTTAACTAGCCAGCTGAAAATTTAAGGTGTCAGAAAATACCGGCTGGTCCTAAGATGAATGACTGTTTAAGGTGACATGATGAGACCAGTTTATGCCTAATTAGATCACTGCCAGCTGTATCTGTACGGCTTAGGTCTAGTGAGACCCGAGAACATCTGGTCCTCATAAAAACTATGAGCACAAAGAGAGATTTTGGTTGAAGGGAAGAATGCGTTGCTCGTGTGACTGCGAGGCAGATGGCAAAAACTGTGATGGTAGACAAGTTCCTCTGGGAGTCTCTGGTTGAGGGAAGCATGTAAGAGTCAGTTTCTAAACACTGTAGGCCATGTTAGCTGGAGGAACCTTCTGCCCAATAAATTGTTTCCTGAGGCAAACCGTCGCTGAACAAAATAGATTTTTTTGATGTAGCTTGTTTTCTTCCTGCCTTGATAGGATAGCTGGCACTTACATCCATAGAAAGACATCATGGCCCTTGTGTTGTTTTCTGCAAGGGATAACCGGTACTGAAACAGGTCCTAGATCAGGGAAAAGTTAGCCTTGTCTTCAACTTGTTCAAGAAAGCGGTTGTGATTAAAATAATGAAGGAAGGAAAAGAACTTGGACTTTCATTGTTAAAATGTTCTGTATTTCACCAAATTCTTTAACGCATTGAACTTCAAATTCTGTTACTGCTAGGTTACAAGTAGCAGGACTTTCACTAGCTGTAGGCAGTCTTGGGTCCCTGGAGCTTTGATTAGCAGACAGAGAAGTGTAAAAGTTCAGCATCTGAGGAAAGAGGCCCAGATTGTTTTTCTGTAAATAATAGCAATTAAATAGCATTGCTCCTGAGTTTGCACTAGATCGTGGAAGTCACACGATATTCCCCTCGCATGGCATCATTTTGCCTTTACGTCCTCCCAACCTGACTGTTGCAGCTCTCTGGCCCACATCCCAGCTCTTCAGCAGGAGCAGAATGCTGCAGTCTGCCCTTGTATATATGTGTCAGGAAACATGAATGTCAACCTCATTTTCCAACAATTATCTTGGCTCCCATCTGCTTTAGAATCCAGCTCAAAGCACCCTGCATCTATTTAAAACTCTGTTTGATGATCTGTATATTAGCACAAAGATGCTGGTTAGCTTTTTCTTGGAAAAAAAAAATTACAAAGAAAGGAAAGAATTTTGTTGAAATATATTACAGTGGATATGAAAAGCTGGAGCTTGTTTCAGCCACTGCTTTCTCTGTGCATCTGGCAAAAACAGTGCTTAGCTTATCTATTACAGAAAACTCCTGTGATCAAAATGTATTTCTGCTGCTGGAAACAATTGTAATTTTCTTATCGCTCATTATTTACACCAGGAGAATAAATCCTAATTAATTTTTGTTAGGTACTTACTGTGATTGCTCAGCTTTCTGAAGGGAAGACGGAGGTCGAGAATCGGAGCTCATGGAAGGATTTGCTTTTTTGAGATGCTTTCCAAAGGTTTTCATTGCACCTGGAATTTGTCAGCCATATCCTCTTGGGCAGTGCAGGGGGACTATTATGCATGAACTTTTGGAGCTAGTGAAAGAGGATGCTCCAGGATTAGAGCCTTAAGCAGTCCCACATGCTTTTCTTCCTGTTCCATTTCCCCTTCTTCAGTCCCAGCACTCCGAGCCCTGACCTGCATTTCTGTGGCAGGATTGTGTACTTAAAATGTGAGTATCTCGTGAGACAAAATTCACAGCCTTGCCCTAATCAGGTGAGATGAAAACTCTACAGCTCAATCAAACTTAAAAACATATATGGTTCTCTCTTATTTGTCCAAACACCATCTCATCTAAAACAGATGAGAGCTTCCCCTTGTCTTTGCAATTCATTATTCTTAAAATTTCTGCTTAAAAACAAATTATCAGTACTTAATGAAATTAAATCCTTTAATAATGGCCTCTATACTGCACAGTAATAAGAAATAAAACTTTGCAATAGTGTGTTATTTAATGAACAGATAAGCAACAACTTTTCTAACATTGAAATGACTTTAAGGGAGCAGGTTTTTTCATTAGGATTTTTTTTTTTTTCTTCCAATGACATTTGGGCATTTAAATCTTGGGCTGCCTGGCAAACAAGTGTCTTACTCCTTCTTTGGCATAGAATTCAAATGGGGGGAAAACCTGTCAGAATCTGGAGCTGGATGAAAAATTTCCCAGGTTTTATAGAGAGTTTGGATTTGGGATTTTGTTTTCATTCATTCTAAGAAAAGAAGCCAGGCAAGAAGTTACATGTATTAAAATATTTTATATGTAATAAAATATTTGTATGGCTCTCATCACTAGTTTTTTGAGTTAATAGATTTGGATCTGAATTTCAGCAGCAGTCAAGAGTTTGGATCCAGGCTTTGATTTAGGGCCATCTTTCATTCTAAATGGCTTCTGTGGGTTTACGATTCTACTTGGGTTTTTTGTTTGTTTGTTTTTTGTTTGAAACTTGATACATTTCAGACATTTTAGGCAGCACATTGATTTAAATTGGCAAAGTATAGCACAATTGTCTGCAGATAATGGACTTGTGGATCTCATGGGAATCTGACACTTGTGATTATCAACCTTGATTTCCAACCCTCTTTTTTAATTAAAATCTTTCTGAAAAGCTTTGTCTAGTCAAAGATCTGAGGAAAGGGCAAAACACGAGTGTTGTTTGTAGTGTATGCACCATATAAGCTTAAAAAAAAAATCCATTCCTAATTATGGGAATAAATAAATATATATACCAGCTCAAGCTACAGGATAAATTGCCTAGGGATATGGGAAAATCTAAAAAGGCAAAAAATTCTGTGTTGCTTCCTGACATTTGAGCAAACAGGTTTTTGCAGCTGTGTGTAATTACAAGAAGTTAGAGGACTGTTTATTTAACAATGATATATTTATACATTTACTAGGAAATACAGCATTAGTCAGAGAGGCATTAAAATATCTGTTAAGCTATCTGTTATAATATCTGCAAACTGAAGCCTTTAAGAAGTAGTATTCCATTCAATCATTTTTCAGTTTCCTGTAAACACAGTAAGAAAGGCATAATCCAAGGGGGAAGTTCATGGAGGTTCATGCAGAAACAGAGATGTGCACCTTTTAAGTTTATTTCTCTCTCTGATGTAAATTTAACACCTGTTTACATCTCAGGACTTCAGAAATTTTTTATTTTTTTTTTTTTAGTATGTTTGTGTCACTTTTGTAAGGTTAGGAAATTGTGGTATCTCCAATCCTGATGGGGGAAACAACTCTGGACTGATACATGCAAAAGACTTTAGGACAGAGGGGAGATTTAGATGCCCAAATCCAAGCCTAACCTCTTACCCGCACAGCTAGTTCTACAGACACCTTTGCTAGTGAAGTTTTTTGTTTACATGAAGCGATGCATGTCGCCAATGGCTTCTGTTATGGTAGACCAATCTACTGGACCTCTGTGCGGATCCAGGCACAATTTGAACACCAGTTGTGCATTCCCTACGTGCCCTGGTTCCTATCGGGGTATCAGTCAGGTTATATCTCTTAGACTAGGCTCCACGTGGAGTGCAGCAGCAGCCTTGGCAGTCATGAGAAAACCAGGGACTGGATGGTGACGGTACTCCAGTTTACACAACAGGCTCAGAGCATTTGATGGTGATGTGATGCAATCCCTTCCCTATGGTATGTGGGATTATAGTGCATGTGCTGTAGATGTGCTATTCTTGAAAAAGTGGCCCAACTATTAGAGGATAGTTGATGTATTGAATATTGAAGATACTTGAATTTCAATTCCTCCTTTAAAAGTTTTCAATTAGTTAAATAGCACAGGGAACTGTAGCCAATTTTTCAATGTCACAGGCTAGCATCCTATCCATTCATATTAAAACCAGAAGATGGAATTTAGTTTTAATATTTTTCTTGGGTAATGTCTTTTCTTTCTTCATCTTCTTGAATTAATTTAGTGGTGCTGAAAAGTTCTGAAATTATTTCCTGGAATAGGTTCATTATTTAAGACAATGGGAGTTGTTTAGTTTACTTCACTGGGAATTAGAACAAGTAATTTATTAAAAGGCAAGATACAGCATGAACGTGCAGTAAAGCCAACTCTCCCTTCTCTTGGTCCTCCTACAGAGACACACAGGCACTCTCACGCATAATTTCGGCTTTCATCTCGAGTTTTGAAAATAGGTCATTCTTCAGGCTTTTTCGTTTCTTGGTGATTTGAGGAGAGGTTACTGATGAAGATGTGGGCACCTTCCTACTGAAAACTGGATTAATATAATGAATTCTTCTTACAGCGTTTATCCAATAAGAGAATAACATGCAATATTTAGAATAGCTGGGTTTTGTGCTTTTTTTTTTTCATAGTTTTGAAGTGGTTATTTGGCGAGATGTTCATAATGTTTAAATCGCTCCCTTACTGGCACATCTGCCCTGTCGATTTTTAGGGGTGGGCAACAAAACAGACACTGTGACTGAAAATGAGCAAACCACCAGCGGGATGGATTTGTTATAATGCAGCATCTTATTAATAGTACTGAAGGGCATATTGCCCCTTCACCAGTAGACAGCGTAAGTCGTTACTGCTGTGCTGTTATCACAGCTGCAAGAGCATTTACCGACAAATCTCCTGAAGTGTGCAAAGCCCCCACACCAACTAGCTGCTTTATGCATGTGAAGGGTAAATGCAAAAGCCTTTTTTCTCTGCCCTCCAGAGCATAAGTACTTGCCTTAATTACTGATTACTACAGATCCTGCTCCTGTTCCCATTGAGGTCAGATCTTTGCAGCTGATTTCAATGAGAATGCAATCAGGGCAATAGAGAAGAGGGTGCTGCCTCACAAGGAATAGAAAATCTTTTCTAATACACCTCAGTAACTAGGAGGGATGTTATAGCTTTCTCTTCCCTGCAGAAAGCTGACTTTCAGATTGGTATAAAAAGCAGTCTGTGCACTCTTAACCCATTCTAGGTCTTCTTCCATGGATAGAAAACAAAGCAACCTCAGAAGTAAAAAATAAAAGAAGATATGAACCTGGGAAAATAGCATCCGCAAAAATGCGAGATTGTCAATCAGATGGGAGAAGTTCGAAGTGGTGCAGAGCGCATGCCACGTTTTCTCTTACAGTGGAGGAAGATGTCAGTACTTTACCTGATGTATTCTGTTGGGCCTCAGTGAATAATACTGCATTTCTTCTGATGCCACCAGTTGTGGTTAGAAAACCAGCACTGAACAATGCTATGACACTAGAGGGGAAAGAAGCCCCACTGACCTTTTCTTTTGCTCTTATTCTTTTAAGCTTTGCTAAGGAGGGATAGACCTGATTGGAATTAATTTTATGGAGAATCTTAAAGAATATGCCTTAAGGCTTTTGTTGCTTTCTGCTGTTAGCTATACTATATGAAGGCTGCATGTGTTGCTCTGCTAGAAAAATCATAACTACCCTTTGACTCCAAGTTCTGTCTTGTTTACTTCAGTGACAGTGACTTGTGCAAGCAGGATTGAATTCAGACAAGGTGGTTATTTCCATGGCATATTCTGCCTTAAAATTATTAATGTCTGCTTGTTCTCCTTAATTTTAAATGTTATGTTGCATTACCCTACAAATGCCCTTACCCTACAAATCAAGCCGAATCTGGTTTTGAACACTCCACTAATTTTAATAATACATTAATTTTCATAGTGTTAAGAATCTTTCAATCTCACCCTGCCCTAGGGTATGATTTTCACTAGCGTTCGTCATTGATCTAATGCTTCTCCCACTGAAGTTAACAATAAGGTTTCCATTAAATTCAATTGGAGGCAGAATTAGGCCAACTTTAATCCTTTTCAAAACAGTACCCGGTTCATAGACCTGCTTGCTGCCTGAGCTCTCAAGTAGGAAATTACAATTGAGATTATAGTTTGATAATAAACCTCTTTGTCTACAGCAAACCAGATGACGGTCTGGATGCCAATCTTAAGGGTAAGGAAAGCTTAGATCCCTACTTGTTTGATGCTTAAATCTCCTGCAAAACAAACTGAATAATTTGTCACTTTTAAGAGCCAGAAGGTTGTCCTGTATCTCTGTTTATTGCTCCCATCTTTGCATTCATTGCAGATAAAAACTCCTGTAAGTAAAGACTAAATTTCTTCTTTTCCTCATAGTTAGCCCTAAATCAACTCCTCATTATTTCTCTGTATTTTCATGGCTGTATACAGGGATAGGTATGTAGAATATATGGGGGACTGCTGTGAGGTTACTCTGCTGATAGCAATATTACTCTAAATAGGTATTTCTACAATTTATTGTCTGACTGAACCCCTAATTCACAAGGAGGACATAATAAATTCTAACTCTTCCTATAGATTCATGATCAATATTTGTTTTTCCATTCTCTTTAGTACCTAGTGGCTCTGTATCTTTTACAAACAGTCAACATTCTTGTTGATTGATCTTGTTGCTGCTTTCTGTCTATTTTCATTCTGCAATTAGTCATGTATCCTTCACAGAGTTGTGTAGAAATATAATCAACTGTTCTGCATAGACAGGGGATGAGTTCTGCAATTGGCACGTTGTGATGAGTCTCTTTGGGACCCTAATGAATACATTAAACAGGTTGGGGGAGATGGGAACTGTTTTGGATTTATCTGAAAACAATCTCTGGAGCAATTCAGCAAAACAAAATTAAAAAAATGTTTTCAGCGCTTCAATTGCGACATTGTTTGCTTGAAAATTAAATACTTCAGTTTTAGGTGACTTAAACTTCAGGCTCAGTTCCAAAGTTAAACATCTTGGTTTAAGAAAAAATATTTTAGCAAAAATTTTAATTATTTTGATTCACTGCTCCTTCTTAGTGCCTTTCCTTTTCCTGTGTCTGAAACTGCCAAAGTTGTGTAGAGCTGTAGACTAGAGCTGTAGTCTGACCTTTACTGTTTGCCGCTGCATTTTTTGCACAGTTCCAGTTGCATTGTCTTCACATCACACCAGAGTGGAAGATAACACTGAAAGCAGAGCCTTGACAGTCAAAATTTCCTTGAGTGCCCTCATAGACCTTGAGTCAGTTTTGAAACCACGTCTCTGGGCTTTGCTTATGTCATCTGCAGAACAAATGGAATAAAGGTAAAGGCTAACAGAAGTTATATTCAAGAAAGGTGTCCTGGAAGAGATATAAAAATGCCTGGCTTAAGGGTGTAACACTACTACTGCTGTAACTACTGGAAATTAAGGGGTTGTAAAATCTTCTGTGTTTATTTGCTGGTTTCTGATTCTGCCTCTGGAGCAACTGTGCTGGACACTCTAAGGAGCAGGAACACTTAAATAGAACACTAGTGCAAGCTGGTACGGCCACTTCTAAAATCTTCCCTCTGTAGTGAGATGAGTATAATTAACTGTCCTTTCTGGTGTTTGTGAAGATACTCAAAAAAACCAAACCCCACTATAGAAGAACAAAGTGGTAATGCTGATGAATGAAGTACTGGTTCAACAGAGTACTCATGAGAGTTTGGCCAGGATTAATCTTGGAGTCCCAGCACATTTGCAGGTGAAACATATTCTGAAGAGAAATAAGAGGTTAATCATTAGAAGACAGCTGACTGCTCTAAGCAACAGCCTTTTTTCATCAATGCTTGTGATGCAAATAAAAAAACCAAACAACCCTACAACTAAATATAGCATAAAAGTCCTCAAAAGCCAGTCAATAAACAGTAATTATCTCTCACAGCTGGAAGCATGTTTTGCTTTGAGTGTAACCAACAAACTGTGCTTGACTGTATGATGATTATTTCAATCAGGTTACAAAGGAGAATGTTATTTGGGAGCTGCTCTCTTGGAAGGTGTTCTTGTAAATGTGTGCATATTTCTGAACTCTTCTTCTCTTTTCCAAACTGCTACAGACCTTGAAGCCTGGCTGATTTGAACATAAAGTAAATTTGTGATTCAAATACTGCTGTTGGGCAGAGCTTCATCAGATCTCTTCCCTGTGCTCCCACTTGCTACTCCTGTGCAATCACTAGTCTCAAAATAGCAAAGCAGGCTTTCAGTATTTGATCAATCCTGCCAGGTCCCATGGATGAATGCCACTTGAGGGGTGGTGAATCACAGTATTTTGGGAGGGCAAAAAGGAAGGGAAGAGACAAGGAGCTAGCTTTTGGAAGAAGAGTTAAAATATGTTTCATGGTTCCTGACACTTACTTTTTTCAGACACCTCAGCAGCACTGGAGAGTGGCCTGAACTATAAGAGCTTTAGAAGCAGCATGATCCTCATGACGGGCTACCCTAACGCTGGCAAACTGCAGGACAAGTTTTAATTGATTCCCAGAATTAACATGTCAACAACCAGATCAGGAAACTGAATTTTGTAATGTTCCTCTAATGCGCTCTCTTTGTCCCAGGAAAGGAAATTCTCAGCGCCTTACTACCAAGCTGTTCATAGAAAACTTGGGCTGGTATATATAACTCCCATTTCAAGAAGAGCCATATTTTTTAGTATCACCTTGCAATTCATAGCACCTGTTTTAGAAACTGCATGACCTTTTAGAGTTTGTTTTTCTATGCTAGAATGATGGTTGTCTTTTGGAAAATAGCATCTATTCTGATGTTCGGTCTCCATTTCTGACAGAATCCACATATCTGATTGTTTTCTCAGTGTATAAATAAAATATTACAAGGCGCTTGTAGATGGATTTGCAGGACATGGCCACACTCCAAATTATTATGGACCTTCTTGTATGTAGTGTGCTGGCTTTTGAAAAAATTTCTACCTGAGATGCAGGTGCAGCTTCTAGATGGATGCTTCAGATATTCTCATCTTCCTTCTTTCTAATTGGATTGGTTGAAGTTTTCCCATTTGTTTTCATGTATTTGTTATATTTGAGAAAGAAAAGTTGCCAATCATTTTACTTATTAGTTAAGCAGATCTCTCTTTTGCTAGAATGACATGAGCAAGGAAGAAATTTTGAACTCCCAAGAGGGATATGTTACGTTGTTTGGTTATTTTTTCAAACAATGGCCTCTTTTTCTTGGAAGACATTTACATTTTCATAACTAGCATTTTAGGATGCTGAATGTAACTTTTACTCCGTTGTGCTGTTCACTTTGCATTTCACTACTTTAAAAGTATTTAGACTGTCATTAAAAGTTAGTTGAAAATAAAAGCTGGTTCTTTTCTAGGTCAGGTGCTACTTTCTTCTCTCTTTTGATTTTGAATTATTTGTGCCGTGGGTTACATATGAAATTACTTCAATTCACATGGGGAATACAAAGCTGACAAGTTTTGTGGAACATCTCCAGACACAGCATATTTTTTACCCCTACTATAGCCAAAAGAGAAGGATCCCTACTGTAGTTAAAAACTGTGTTTGATTTTTCTCAGTATTATATTCTGTCTTACTCTGCCTGTTCTGGGGCTCTTTATAAACTGGTATAGAACAGCAATATCAGCAATGATTTCTGAGACAAAAAGAAGTACAACAGCAAAGCAAGTGAGCTGTTGATTGAGTGGTAAAAATTCACATTGCTTGCTACAAGACACGTGTCATGCAACTGGACGGCAGTGGAGTCTTGTTGGGATTTTTTGCTAAACTAACCATTTTTCTAAGCAGAATGTCAGGCAGGACACATTAGATTTTGCAGTCGTGCTATTTCCAGTGTGTACCTGATCTATCCTTGAGAACCATAAAGCTTGCTCTAGTTAAGAGGGTTTTTTTTGTGGGTTGTCTTGTTTGTTTGTTTGTTTTCCAGCAAAGGCTCATATATGGAATGAATTTGCCTTGATCCAAGCCATCAAGGAAGAGGAGAGATGGAGCTGGATGGTCATAAGTTTAGGTAGCCCTAAACATTGCAAAACTGTGATAGAGCACAAAAATGTGATACAGCACAGAAATTCATCACAATCAAAAGTAGTTCTCTGGAGACTAGTGTAGAACAGCATATCTTGGTGTTGTTCAGATGTTCTCTCAAGGCTACGTTCTTGGCAGCTACTCAGTTTGGCTGGTCTTTTTGTTTTTCCAACTGTATATGGACTTCTTTTGTTTCAAATTAGTCTGTTGATTGGCTGCAGATGTACACCAAAATCTCCTTTGTTTCAGTGTACATTTTCAAGTGACTAATGATTAGCATTGGTTGGAAACTTTTCTGTTGAAATGATTTGACAGACATTTGTGGTTACAGCAAAATTGAGATTTTTCTGTGGAAATGCATCAGTTTTGCCAAGGGAAAAAAAAATAAACTTTTTTGTCAAGTCATCCTGAAATTCATGGTTTATGTTAGGTCAGTTTGCTAAGGGCTCTAAGTTGTTGCATTGTTTCAGGGCACTACTTAAGACTTGGTTTTTATGACCTCTTCTTTTGTTGCTCTGGGCTCCATTAACCAGTCTACTTCATACGTCAGTATCTCCTGTTGGAGATGGTATGATAGCAGTCTGGGAACTGTAGTAGCTGTGACGCCTTCAGAGAGAGAAAATGTCTCGTAGAGGAGGTTGTGGATAAGCTCACAAATCTTGTGGGGAAAAATGCAGGAGTTACAGCTTGGTGTAGGGGCTTGGGTGCTTCCTGTGCAAAACGTAGCTGTGGAAAGCTTAAAGCTTCCCTTTGAAAACGTTTCTATCCAGTCCAAATATAATTAAAATCTTATTTATATGATGCCTCCTGTTAGCATCTGTAGTTTTAGCACTTTATTTCCTTTTTGCAGATGTGCTTTTGTGCTCAGTTTTAAGGTTAAAAAAATCAAAACGACAATAAACTCTTCTGCTTCTTTTTATTTGAATTTTGAGGATATTTTTATAAAGCCTTTAAAATTCTCTCAAGTCCCATTTTCAAGCTCTTCTTGACAAGTACAAGGGCTTGAATCTTTGCTTTCATTAAGAAAATAAAAGATCATTAGGTAATTACTTGTTTTCAGGAACTGTGGTTCTAAAGGTAAAAAATAACTCCCTAAGACTTTAATCGATGCTATGAGAGCTGGCAAATAAGGGATAGCGATAGCGCAAGTTTTCCAATCACATGGAAGAGCAATTGAAGAGGAGTAGCTGTGGTACTTGTTTCGGTGGTGATTGTAGTAGATTCCAGACCTTTAGGAAAAATTGGAAGCAACTTCTCCGTAGGTTACTTTCTTCTTGCTTCGTGGGTGCAGTAGTCTACACATGGTGTTTGTGCATTGTACATCAATGTGCTTGTGGCAAGATCAGATCAGTCAANTTCTCTTTCCTGCCAATTCACTGGCACTGCTGGTTCCCTGCTTCCCCCCCCCCACCCCCCCCCCAAAAAAAAAAAAAAAAAAAAAAAAAAAGGATGGCAGGAGAAAAGAAAGGAAGGACAGAAAAGGGTAATATGGAAGGAATGAAGAAATTAGTGGGGAAGTGGGCCGGGAGAAGGCTGCTAGACCCTCCTCTGATGTAAACTGTTTTCACTGACACCAGTGGAGCTACACTAACTTGTTTTCCATAGGGGAGACAATCGCTGAGCGCACACTGGTTGGCAGGTAATGCACCATTGATTAACAAGTGGACAAATGTAAAATAGAAATCCTTCTGGCAGTGTTCTTGCCCTGCCACCGTCAGTGGTCATTTCAGAAGGCCTAATGAATATCTGTAGTTGCCCAAAATTAAACCATCAAGATCACTTTTCAGCATTCTTTTGCCTTCTCCCACCAACATTTATTTCTGCTCATAAACTACAAATCAGAGCTGCTGCAAGCTCAGATTAGACTTGACAGTGAGAATATACTGAATACAAATAGTTTTTCTTGAGCTCAACAGTGGGCCAATGAAATTTCTCTGACGCCTGCAGTGATACGCCTGCGATGAATTGAATCCACCAAGTGTAACTTGGGCCAAAGAAAGGTGGCGTATAAGTGGGTGAAGAACCCAAATTCATTGGAAAACTTTTAATTTCCAAAATGTCAGTGGCCCAACGTGAAAGAGTTCTAGTATTTATCAGTCTGAGTTGGAGCTAAGCTCATTTCTTCTCTACTCCATCATTTGTATGCCCCACAGGGAATTTTGTTATGGTTTGTTACAACAGAGAAGGTTTTTTTTCACTGCAAACTTCCTTTATAATAATATCTTTAAGGTTTTTTTATTAAAAAATGTTTATTTTTTTAAACCAGAA
The DNA here is from genome assembly GCA_013400195.1 of Aramus guarauna. Taxonomy (NCBI): domain Eukaryota; kingdom Metazoa; phylum Chordata; class Aves; order Gruiformes; family Aramidae; genus Aramus; species Aramus guarauna. The sequence continues at coordinate 176,577 of VXBL01001384.1, read as the reverse complement.
AAAAGAATGCATCTTTCTCAGACTTTTGCTAAAATAGCTCTCTCTAACTCTGATTTTTCAAATGGTTCCCATCTCTATGATCATAAGTCATTAAATGTTCACAAAAGTGAATAAGCTGCTTAATGTCCTATTCCCCTGTGACTTGAGACTTTATCTAAAAAATCCCCTAATAAACATCCTCCCAATTACTTAAACATCTGTCCTAGTACCATGCAATTGGAGCATGGAGGAAACAAAAGGGACATGCTAACCAAATGTAATTCTTGTAAAGCAGGGACATAAGGAGATCAGATTGATAACTGAGCACATCAAGGATTTAATGTTATCCAAATACTTAAAGTCCATGCTTATGCAGGTACTAATAACCTCAGACAATATCTACAATATCCTTCATTTGAAGAGAGAATAGAAAAACCCACTCATTTGTACACAGTAGTGTGCATGCATAGGGGCTTTAACTTATTAAAATTAATTTTACAATTAGAGAACACACACTGAATCTGTGAATTAGCACCATAATGACAGGAACAGATGTCATTTGCTGCTGAATGAGCAACAGAAAATATCGGGAGTGTACCGTGCAACACTGTCTCATGCTTTCTGACAGCCAACCTAAACTCCCTGAAGTCAGCTTGCTCCTTAAAAACCTTATCCTAATGTTTGTCTAGCCGGAGGCATATTGTAGTGGTGACAGAAGGCACCCCTGCTGCAAATCCTAACCCCATCCATCCCCTTTCCTCAGTCTGCCAGAAACCCTAGTCATTCCCCTCAGGGATGTGTCAAACAGAAAATCAAAGTTCATTCTCCAGAGACCTCTCTTGGACCAAACCACATTCAGACCTAAACCTAATTAAATAACTTTCTATTGTCAAACATCATTTCACTGGGTCAAGATGTTACTTATATCTCATGAGAAGATTTTTTTCCTTTTTTTTTCTTTTTTTTTTCTGGTAGCATTAGGTTAATTTAAGGCAGAGGTGTAGACTTTTGGTCCCACAGATCTGTGATGCCAGCAAAATCATAGGAAGTTTTTTTAAAGGAAGGGTGGAACAGATACTTTTCTGTAATTACAAAGAGAAAAGTGAAAATATGATGACTAGGGTGTAAAGGGTGAACAGTCTACAGGTTTCACTAGAGCAGACATTGCTGCTGCTTTGGTGATGGGAACCATCCTGTGGCTTTTGTGTATTTGATTAACAAGCAAGATAGGGTTGGAGGGGTTGAAAAGTTATGCGTCATATAGGGATGCATAGTTGGCTGCACACTACTGAAAATGTGAAAAGGAATAATTGACAGCTGTGGGTCATCTGTAGGGTATCTGAGAATACCTGCTGGAAGGATCAGCCATGAAGTAGTTCTTCAGCGTCCTCAACAAGACTAGAACTCTGCAGAAAGCTATTTCTGTTTCTTTCTTTCTTTTTTTTTTTTTTTTTTCCCCTTCTCATGACTTTACAATAGAAATGGTACAGACAAATTACCACCAAAAATGATGTGACAGTTTGATACTAGGCAGTTTTTAACTGAGTAGTGTTATAGTGAGAGAGATTCTAAGAGAGAGTGAGACCTCATTCTCCATCTGTTTACACAATTACATGAATCTGTCATGGACATGGATAGTCATATAATTCAGATCTACTTTTTGTGAACAAGCCAGAGTCAAGTTGCTCCCCACATGCCCTGAAAATGGGAGTAATAGGGTTTTGTCAGAGGTTGCCCTTTGCAGCAGTATGACATGTGATGTTAGGCTCTTGAGGTTTGTTGGCCGCGCAAACCCTGTCCCCATTCTTGTTTGGTTCAATGCAAGTGATTTTGTGAGGAAGTAATTAAATCAAATGAAACCATTGTGTTCTGCAAAGAAACAGCAGAAGCTAGCATAGTATTTACAAACCATATACTCTTGTTGGGCCTCCAGCTTGTTCAGGAGGACTTTTCTGCCTTCTTTTTTTATTTTTTATTTTTTATTTTTTATTTTTTTTTTATTTGGCCTTGGATCATGTGTGAGTCAAGACATTGAGTTATTGTGAAACAATAGTATGGTTGAGATGGAAGTGTTCAGATCCTGTCTCTTGAAACATTGAGCTTAAAGCTACATGTTTTGCAGTCATCATTAATAGTTGCCATGTCCTCATTTCTTATTTTGGAAAGCTGTTTCCGCTCCAGATCCTCAGTACAGAATGTCTGGAAGGTGTCTTTTGATTCCAAGAGAGAATTTCAGGTGTGATCTCCAGGATCTAACCCGTCCAGCTTTAGTTTTCTGCTATAGCATGTTATCAACTTGAATATAAGAATCCTTGTAGCCCACCTATCCTTAACACTGTTGCTGGGGAAAGTAAACTAAACTGTTCCTAGTGGCACCTGCGTGTACTTGGTTAGTGCATGTATAAGATCCTACCTTTCTTTAAGCTAATTCTGTTTATAGTACATATGCATTGCAATGCTGGGAAACCATATGAGGCTTCAACCTGCTGGGACTGCTATCGAGCAGAGTTTCGCGTTTAACTTCAGCAAAACCCACTCTGGTCCCTTACTATTGCTCACTGTAATCTTTGGTAAGCTCTGGCGGGCAAGATAAGGAAAGCATTTTATAAGGTCTACTTTTAAAGACCTTTAGGACATGCGGTTAACAATTTCTTGTATTTTGCTTGTAGTTTGAGGGAATGACTTCCCCCCACCCCGCCCCCTTGCCTTCTCGCCTGGGTACCTCCTGCCTGGGAAGCTCCGTACCAGGCAGGACCACGAGAGGGCACCCGGGACACGCCGCTCCCGGCCGCGCCAGCCGAGGCAGGGCAGCCCCGGCGCACCTTGCTCCACAGCAACGTGCGCTAGTTTTTTCCTGGGGAACTTCGGTCAACGTGACTGACGAACTTCAGCTGCTTTATCTCATCCTTCCACAGGTGAGGGATGAACCATATGCATGCACGGTCACATCTCCGCACGCTAAAATGAGCGGTTCATTCCGCGAAAACAAGCAGGACGCCAACATTGAATGGGCACGCTTGTGTCAACAGCCTATTCTCGTACTTGTTAAAGCATAAGAGCAACAATTTCCTAGTAAAGTCAGGAAGCTCAGAGAAATATTCAAGCTTGCTAAAGCTAAAAATGAAATGAGACTGAATTACTTTGAGTTTCCAAGGTTAAATTAAGTTTATTCTTGTCTCACTGGGCAAACCTTAATGATTTGCCCAAGGTACTGTCATACTGCCATTGGTTATGGAAATTGTTCTCTAACTCCTGGTTTGGGTAATAAATTTTCAAAAAATAGATATAAATCCAGGCATTTCTCATGAGAAGGTGTAAATCAGATAATTCTAGTTCTCAGCATTTTTCCCCCCCATCTCTGGTTGAAAGGGGCTACTGCTAGAACCACAAAGATATTGTCAGAAAGGTTACCCAGATTAGAATATGCTTCTGTCATCTCTCCCTAATTTCTTGGGAAAGGATTGCTCAAACCTCAGATTACCTGTCTAAAAGCTACGATCCAAACCAAGTCATCAATCTGCTGTCAAACTGTCGCAGAAACAAACACCTAGGTACTCATTCTTCTTATCTATCTTGAAATAGTCTTTTACAATGGGAATAATTGCTCCTTGAATATTCTTCCCTTTTTTTTTTTTTTCCTGGGAATGATAGAAAAAGCCTAAGGGTCTGATTTTTAGATGTCTTAGCTGGCCAAGATGAATGTGAAACAAGAGGACCATAACTGGCTAGCAACAAGTAGGTGAAGAGAATCAAAGATCCTTGTTACCTCCCAAACATTACTGACCTTGTCATGCCATGCACAGCAGGTAGTATTTGGCTGACACCATTTTGTATTTAAATTCTGGGACTCTCCTTCTTGTAAACATACAGTTTTCAGTTTCACTTTTACATAAGAGAGTACATCTCAACAAAGCAAGAAATCACACATCATGAAAACATCTGTTATTTTTTCTGATTTTTTTTTTCCTGTTTTGCTAGAAGTTTTCGAACAAAATGTGACAGTGATTTTAAAACTATGGGAAACTTCATAACACAGAAATAAGAAGCTAAACTTTGAGGCTGTGCAGAGACTGCATGGGAGTTGAGAGAATAGTGAATATATTCCATGGCCTGAATGCAGGACTGACACTGAACCACTATACTTTTCTTTGACTGTGAGTTGTCTGGGCAAAGCCTGTCTCTGTGTGATATAAAGATTTGGACAACATGAGCTGAAACCCAACAGGACTGGAATTTTTTGTGATCTGGTAATAATGGTGATCAGTGGCAAACCACATAGGTATCTAATCTGCTCTACAATACAACAGTGTCATGGTTATCTTGTCCTGGGCTAGACATAGAATAATTTTCATTAATATAGAGAGCTTTATATATAAAAAAAAGACCATCAATCTACAGAGAATGTGCATATTTATAAAAATATGGCCAGATTGCAATTTTCTTTTCCTTCTGGAAGTTGGATATTTTCAGACAAACATTATTTAGCCTTTTATCGTGTTTTCATAAAGTTTCAAAACACAAGATTCAAGAGATCTGTGATCACATCACAGCTTTCTGTAGCTTTAAAGAAGTTTTCTTCTTTTTTTACCTACTCCTTGGTTTAGTTTCTCCATTTGCAAAATGTAGATAACTCATTTTTCAGGGGTGATGTGAGGGTAAAATCCATTAATGATTTTGAGACATTCATATTAAAGTTGTGAGGGCCATATAAGTACCGAGATGTCAAGAAGTATTAAACAATCTGCTGCAAATGCCTCTGCTTTTTTCTGTGTCGTTCATTAGTGTGCACTCGGAGATGACCTTAGTGTTGCTGGTGGCACCCTTTCAGATCCTGTTTAAAACAACTGTTGAATGACTCACTGTTTCAGGAATATGGAAAGTTTCCCAGAGTGCGTTTATGCTCTGCTGTCTTCGGGAGATGGAGCTGATGAGGAAAGCTGTTAGAGGTAACTGAATGTACTTATAATGGGTGGACTATTCTCCCCTGCTTTGGAACATCTGATGATGATTTTTAAAATAAATAATTTTTTTGTACAAATTTGTTGGCTGTGCCTGGTAGGAAACAAATACAGGTTGTTTTGGTGTCACTGATGATGTATCTTCAGAGGATTACGAATGCCAGTTGCTTGACTTCAAGGAAAATTTTCACAGTGGAGTGATGACACAGATGTTGTGTTGATCTGAAGTAATTTTTCTTTTTTCCAGTACTTCTGCTCTCTCTTTTCTTTACAATTCAAATCTGAACTCCAAGATTCTTAAAATGTGAGTTAAGATGTAGGTTTTTCACCCAGGTTGTTTTCAAAATTGGGATCTCCTTCTTCCCTCAGCCAGGTTCTTTTCTTCTGTTTGTTCCTTCAGTGAAATTTATAAGCCCATGTTTTTGCCATGACATGCTGTTGCTGTGGAAATTAGTATGATGCTGTAAAACTGACATTATGACTTCAGACTCAGAGGAAATAGACTGCCAAGAAGCAAACAGAAGCTTGTTGAGTATACAGTTGTGGGGGAGACAGATGAGCGAAACTTGAACTGAGGATGTAGAATCTAAATTCTAATGGGAATTTTCGCAGAACTGGAAAGAGAGGAACTCAGGTTGTGGTCTGTAGGTCTGTTCCTGACACAGTTTTGGGGCTGATGGATATGGCAAGCCATGTCACAGTGGTCTATTGTCTACAAGTTTATTTTATTTAGAGGAATAAAAGGAAGTTACACAGAGAGAAGTGGCATCTGAGATTTTCATTTGAAAATGAAAAGCATTTGACATTAATGGGATCTGGTTTCTTATTTGAATTGCCACTTTGCTTTCTCAGTTCTCCTTCTCCTCACCTCCCCCTCCCCCAACTGCCGACTGAAAGTCTTTTGTAATTTGGTTGGGAGAAAAACTTTGGAAAAAATGACAGAAGTGCTCACATCTGCCTGAAAATGAAGGTAGTATGAATCAGCTGATCTGGAAATGAACAAATCATCTGATCTGGAATAAATGTAAATATCTGGTTTAAATGTTAACATTAACTATTTTACTGTTGGTCAAAAAAATCTAAGAAGAGTGAGATGATCAATGGAGACAAATTTGCATGATTTCTTATCTTCATGCACCCATTGAAAAATACTTTAAAGACTGAGTGGATAGCTTTGCTAAGTTTTGCTTATTTTTCTTTATTGAGCATGGAGAAATAAAAGCAAAAAATATTAGCAGAGAATGGTGTATCCTTTGGACTGACTAATTAGTAGATGATGTTATAAATCTGAACATAGCATCCAAGCTCACCAGAGAAGCAAAACCCCTGACGCTCCTAAATTCTGCTAAGAGTTAAGGATTCTGAAGTTGAATTATGTACACTTGTAGTTTGAACATCTGTTGCTAACTAGCACTAACCCCTTTCTCTCAGGTGCATTTGAATACTGGAACATGGAATCAGAAAGTCATATATTTAGCTGTAGCAACACTCCGAGTGGGTAGATTGAGGGAAAAAGTGGGCTTCACTGATTAAAAGTATCTCCAAAACTGGGAAGTTAAAGTACGTTGTGCTTTCTCTAAGATATTCCTATTACGTGCAAGGTACTACCGCCTAGAGAAGACACTGCAGTAAAAAGAATGGAGATGAGAAGATCACAGTGATGATTCTTACTTTGCTTTACAGTGAAAGAATTAAGACACTTGTAGCTTGTGAAAAAGAAATGGCTTATTCTTGGTATGAGTGCTCGCATGGTGGGAAGATAATGACAGGTTCTTGAACTCAGCAGGCAAAGTTATCGCAAAATTGTAAAGAAGCAAAAAACCCTCTTAAATTGGATAGAGAGTGCATGTGTTAAGAGCAAAGGTGCAAAGTCTATTTAAACACCAAATGAGTAGTGAAGATTCTTTTATTGGAAGGCTGCAAATAACCATGGATGTAGTTCTTAGTGACATGCGTTAGTGCACCCAGAAGTATTGGACCTGATGTAAGAAATTTAGGCATCAGACTTCTTGAATGAGACACAAGCTAGAGTTTCTATGTTTCCTAGCCTTGCAATCCATGAGTCTTGAATACGTTATTGGTTTTGATAGAGCAAAACCATATTCATATTGCAGGAGAGCTATACCTATGATTAGATGTGATAATAGACACAGGATTCATATGTGAATATGATTTACCAATGCGTTCTTGTACTTAGGAAATGAAGAGATACATGAAAAAATAAGTTCAAGTAATGATTTTGCATGCCCTTATTAGGCTTCATTGTTATGTTACATCTCTTTACAATGGTTTTGATTGCATTCTAGGTCACTATGTTGTAAATCACAGTTTTATTGGGTTTTACTGTTGTTATTATTATTGTGGTTATAAAACTTTGCAATATAGCATAATAAAGATTAATGAGCTGTTGTGAACAAAGTATCAAGGCTACTTGGTTTAAATAATATTTGGAAGAGTGAATTTGGCTCATGAGCTGCTATGAGCTAAATTTTCACTAGGCAGGGTTCATTTTAAGGCAGTGTGAGGCCATATGACCTGTTTAAATGTTAGCAAGCTATTAGTTTTAACTTGCAAGACCACCTCACTGCACTGTCAGACACATCTTTCTTTCTTCATCTTTGATCAACAGGTTCTGTTTTTATTTATTTATATATATAATAAGTATGTATGTTTTTGTGCATTCAGAAGTTAAAATGTTATTTCTATTGTAAAAAGTGTATTTGTGAAAAATGTCTCAATAGTCTAAGAATAAATAGTACCCTGCAAACAGCATCAAAGACACATCAAAGACATTTTCTTGGATGAACTTTTTCTGTGCTGCTTGTTGATCTGATGTTGTGAAACATTCTGGCAATTTGTGAAGCAGTGAACAGATGAGTTTCCTGTGGTTCTAGGAGATGTCATGGATATTGGACCACATAATTTCTTCTAATTACAGCTGAACACATTGGTGCCTTGTGGTCAATGTGACTTAAGAAGGAGACAATAGATAAGCCAAGTCTTTGTGCTTATTCATTAGACTGATGTACTAAGAGAGAATTATTTATGAGAACATGCCATCTCACTGAAGTTATCAGAGGTCGTTTGTTTGGGGGGGTGTGTGTGTGTGTTTTGTTTTTGTTTTTTTAAACTTTGTTTTTTTCTAAAACGCTGCCAAGAAAAGAGATGTTCTGGTACATGGATAATGAGGCATTGCATCAAAGGTATTTCTTAAGTGCAAGTAGTTGCAATAAAAATTGCCAAGAGCGGCAAATTATCTGGAACACTTGCTTTTTAAAATAGCACCCTGTCCCACACACGCATATAGATGTCCTCCAGAAAAATACTGTGGTCCCACTAGTCTGTATTACAAAAATCCCACCCTACATTTCCTTTACTTCTGATTAGGATTGAAGAGATTTATGCTATTGCAGAGACTGCGGTGTAAAGCATCTCCTCGATCGTAACCTCGCCACCTAAGCGTTGCAGTGACAAAACTGTGCTTCCTATGGAGTAATTTGTACTGAAAAAGATATTTTCATGGGTTCAGGTCTGCAGGCTGATGCATGCCATGAAGCACGTTCAGGGCTTTGAACATTTCCCACCTCCCGACAGCAAGGTTGGGGTGAAACAGGGACCCTTTTCACCCTGCCTAGGTTTTAAGTGAAGGTAGGCTGCTCTTCATATCTTACCTTGGATTCAGTGTGGACTACAGGTAGTCCTTTGAAATGAGCAGGAAAGCTGATGGAGGGATGTGCAACTCATCAGAATCTGGGGAGAGAGGGGGAAGAGAATCAGGTCAATTGCTGGCATTTTTAGCAGAGGCACTTAAAGGGCTTTTGAAGCTGAATTTCTTTTTTGGTTCTGCAGCTGGCTTGGCTTGGTCTCAGTTGGAAAATATAGGAATGGATCTCATATTAAGGCTGATCTTTGGAGGAAATAATTTTAAAAATAAATCCAGGTATTATCTCAGGTCAGAATCATTATTCTGCAATAATTTTCACACAGATACTTGTCATACATTTTAGTCATGCTAGTTTTGAATATAGATTAAATTAAATAGTGTGAAGGCAGGTTTACTGTGAAATAATGTCCATATGGTGAGCTAGTGCCCAGTTATTAGTTAGAGCCATTTCCTAATATTAGACAAGCTCATACAGGTGTTTATACAACCCCTCTTCTGTGAATAATAAAGTATATGGGTCACTAGAGCTGTCACTCAGGCTCTTTCATTCCATTAATTTTGATGTTACTAAAAATGTGTTGAGTTTTTTGTTTGGTTGTTTTTTTATTATGGATTCAATGTGATGAGCTAAATGCTGTGATGAAACACATGGTCTAAATCTTCAAGCTGCTCAAACCTCCATTTAGGCGGAAGAGTTCCTCTTATTGCAAAATACTTATGTAACATACTGAAAATGGCACATTAGAATTTTGGGTAGATAAGGAAGTTGTTGAGAAATTGAAGTTTATCATATAATCACAAATAACTGTAACTGATTGGAAAAATATATGCTCTTAAATGGCAGCCCAAATTATTTATTAAAGAAAAAGATTGCGGGTTTTTTCCATCAGAAATACTGAAACGTATCAAAACAAGTGTTTCATGTTGCTTCTAAAAAACCTTTCAAAAATGTTTTTGAAGACTGTGTAAGAAATTGGAGAGAGGAAATCTAATTTTCTATTTCTTTTTTTCAAGGGAAAAAATTGCCTAAAAATAAAGAGATTTTTCATCTTCTCCATCACTACTAATTTCTATTCCAAGCTTTTTCTTTTTTCAATTTTTCCTTTAAAAAAGACAGACAAATGAGTGGAGAGAAAGGAAGAAAATATCATAAATACCATTTGAAAAATTGTAAGTTTTGCATTTCTGCAAACTATGTTCAAAGAACTTTTTAGAGGAAAAATACTAGCATCATTTTCTTTTGACCTGCAGTCTCAACTGAGGTTTAAGTGTTGAATTTATTTGTTTGAATACTGGAAGAATTAATCAAAATTATTTTGCCTAATACAGTATGTGAAAGTTGCACGTTTCATCCTGGAAATTTTTCAGTACTTCTTGCAACTTGCCATGTGAGGTTTTGTGTATATGGAAAATTTCTTAACTGGTACGCCTTGATCAAGTTTGGGGTTTTTTTTTGTGTGCTATTGTGCGATTCTAGAAGTGCCAATATTTATGTGGTATATCAAACTGAGTTTCTTTTTTTCTTGTAGTAGTTGAAAATATCATGAGCTGATCCAATGTACAAGAATTATTTACCTTTCAGTCTATTTCCTATGGCACTCACCCGATTTCTTTAAGGGTAGCATTTTTACTGGCAAACATCTTAAGAGCAGAGGCAGTAGGCTTTACAAAAGTGGATAGCTACCAATTTCATAAAGGTCTTTGATTCTTCTCTGCCATAACCTATTAGTTCCAGGTTTGATAAAAGCAAATTTAACACCAACATAAATTTTGTAAAAGATACAGATACTGTTGGCTGCAAGCACTAAATTCTTCAGACATTGAAATGGAATTTAGTTGCCCAGAAACCTTTGCAAAGCTTGGTCTTTAGAAAACTGGAGTTCTTACAAATTCCTTCTTTAAGCCGGTAAAATGCCTTGAGACCTTTTAGATCCTTAATAAATTGACCTGTTTATGGTAGAAATACTGAGGATGGAAATAGAGGCATAAGAAGTATAATAAGCACTCCTGATACTGCAGTATGAGAAAGGAGAGGTGAAATCTCTGGCCATATGAAAAAAGATGGATCTTGATATGGGAGCTGAAGAATGTCGTAGGGAGGCTGTCTTACATGCTGAGAATAGCAAGTAAAGACCTATATTTAGGAACCTGACACATTCCTGAAACGTTGCTCAGTAATTATTTTGCATGTTATTGTACAGGTCAGATTCTTAAAAATGCTTCTGATGTTGGATACTAAAAATGCCAGCTGTCATGCTGCAATAACAACTGTAATTAATTGTGGGTAATAGTTAGCTGTATATACTGTTGTTTATCTACTGATCTCAGAGCGGTTCATGAAGATCATCAATATTGCTGTCCCAACTGGGAAAGTGTCCTTTTTTCAAGGAAGCCAAGTCTTGAATTCAAATTTTCCTAGCTCTTTGCTGTAGTTCTGAACTCATACTGTCAGGATGACTTTATTTTAGGTTTTTAGTTTAGCCTCAAAACTCTTCTCAAAACCCTTTCCTTCCATCCCTCCTTACCTTCTCATGAGTGACTTCAGTACTTTTTGTCCCTCAATGCCACTCTTCTCTGCCGCTCACTTCTGAGAGCAACCTACTTTTACGTCTTACAGTATCCAGACTTAAGTAATACGAACTCTGACATCTACAGTCAAACAAGCAATGTTTAGGCCTGGATAAAACCTCTTTGTACAGATGTGAGTGCTTGCTTAATTGGTTTCTGAAACCAGATAGAAATAGAAGATTCAGCAAAGTTAACTGCGGAGAGTACGAAATCTAACTTGCAGAATCCACTATCATTGTTATCAGCTGGTGAGTGCTTAATATGAAATAGGAAATTATTAGCTATGGAGTCTGAACTATCAGAACTGAAGCATGTACATGGATCTGTTTAAAAGATGATGTTATTGTCTCTGCTTTTCCTCGTATGTTGGTATAATTTACTCTTGTCAGTTTTCTTGCTTTTATAATGAAAGTAGTATAGAATATTTTGTTTTCTGTACCATAAAATTCAGCACTAAGTTCACAGCTGCTTTTTTGACCATTAAATACAATACCATTTAAGATATTTTTTTTTTCTTCCAGCTGTGATTTCTCAGATTATGTGGTCTAGTAAGAGCCTCTGGAAGTGTTCAGGAGTATACCTGGCAGATCAATACAAACAGTCTTTTTATTTATACTGATTGGCAACCAAAATCTGTCCCTCAGGAAAGGTTTTTCTTTGATTATGAAATGAACTCCTCCATAGCTATACCATACATTGAGCAGGATTTCTTTTCACCCTTTTAACTGTCACTTTGGGTGTCTGACAGTGTTTATAACTACATCAGCGCCTACCTCTTTACTCTCTAGAATAACCTGCTGTTCCAATTTACCTGAAATACAAAATCCATCACGATATTTGGTTCAAAACAGGTGCTGGTTGGTAGCACGTGCTAGCAGCTCCAGCTCCGCGCACACATCCCTTCACACTGTTAGTTTATGTCTATATTAAGGACACAGTCTTTTCATTAATACTCTCTTGTACGTAGTATTTTTGAAAGGTAGTACATAAGTGGTGTACATCTTCCAGATGCTCCCAAACCATCCTGCCAATGTGTTTCAAAGCTCTTATTGTGGTGTTTTCTTATTAAATGGCTTGTTTATAGGTGAGAGGTTCAGAAGCAAGACATATTCAGATCTGGATATTTTCAGCTGAGATTCCTGCCCAAACTAAAGTGAATTCCTAATAGAAATAGTTATGGATATCATCTCCATCTGTTAAGAAGTGGTCTGAGTTATCTGTCTTCATGTAAACCATTGACTCTACCTACAAACATTAATAACTCTTGATCACTATTAACAGTGTCTAACAATTTAGGAAAATCTCAGCTTTGTACTGTGGAGTGATAAATAGTTCAGGAAACCAGCAAATTTTATGAGGTTGTCTAACACAATATATTGATCGAACCTCAGAGGAATGTGTACCGGCCAGAAAGCAAGTCGATTTGTCTGGGGAAAGAAGAAAAATTACCAGGATTAAAAGAAGACACAAATGGTGAAAAAAACCCTGTACTTCTGGAGCAAGATATTTGATGTCAAGTATTTATTTAGAGGTTTTTTTTAAATTTTAGAGTAACTATCAAATTACTCCTCAAATCCAAATTGGAAAGCCTTTTTTTCCTGGCATGTGTTCGTGGACCAGTACAGTTTAGAAGCCACAACAGGTAGTGAAAGAGCATTTATGATGAGAACCTCGTCTTTTCCCCAGTTCCTAGTAGCACTCTGGACATCTGAGCTGTCATATAAAACAGGTGAGATTTAACTATCTGTCCGCAGATGTATCTGCCATGGTTTGATATTTTTAAATCCCATTAATTTAGAGTAGTATGGAGCTGTCCCAAACTACTTGCTTTAAGCTTGTTTTGTCATAAAACATGTGACAGAGCCACTGGAGTAAATTCTTGCCATGTAGGCTTTACCTACAATGTTTGTTTATACTCATGGACTACAGGAAACTTCTTTGTAACAGTCTTTCTATTGTCAAGATGTTGGTACTTTGCTTACTGCAATTAAAAAGAGAAAAGTTGCATCAGACATTTCACAGCTGACTTCGTGAAGGAACTGTTAGACTTTTCAAGTGACATTTTGGAGAAACACTATTTGTGAAATTTGGCTATTTCATGCAAAAATAAGTTTTATGATTTGAAGAAAGAAACTGCATATATTTAATGAGGAAGACAAATACAGGTTTGGGATGTGTGTTGGATAAAAGCATTGTTTTCTTTGAAGTTTGAACTTTAAAACTCTGTCCTTACATGCATTTCTCCATGTCACATTCAGAAATGGAAAAGTCCCTTTTTTCATGGATTCTCTGTTGTGGTAACTGTTGTTAAAGTTGACTTTTGAGTAACAACTGTTATATGTCTGATTTTATGAAGTTCATGTTCTCACAGCTGGCAAAGAAAGTTACTAGACTAGACTTTCACAGCCAGGAAATGAACTCCAGCTCTATCTGAAGTTCCTATTGAGTGAATAAAGTCATATATTCATTAAATTTCCCCCACGTTGTAAGTAGAATTATAGGGATTGACTGCAATGGTCACTCAAAGGAACTAAAGAGAATATTTGTGGGAAGGAAATTTTAAGTTCATAATAATGACTTTGCTCTGGAAAACTGATTAAATTCTGCTCATCTGAAAAAAATGGAACATGTGACCTGTATGTTAGTGCAATGAAGGTGGTTTTGAAAAACCAAATGTTACAACAAACTTAAAACAGAATTTTTGTGCTGAATGTGCCTGGAAGTGCCTAGTGTCTACACGAAACATCTCTTTCTTGTTTCTGCATGTGAGTTGTTGCTTTTGCTTTGTTTGAATCAAAGCATAAGGCTGAAATAAGACCTACTTATGAAGAGGCTGATTTGAGAACTGTGATAATAGTTATGTTTCCAACTCTTACTGAAGTCACTTATGCTCTGTAGCCCCTATCTTTGATTCTTCGGAATTACTTTCCCAGGAGACTAGTCCCAGATCATCTGCATTTGTGTATAGGAATACTGGATTGTAGTTATTTGATAGATCATAAATTACTTCATAAATTATGACAGCATGCGTGGTAAGATCTATGTTTTCAGTTGATGTACCGTCTAATAAAGAAAATTACCACATTGCATCCTATTGTAAATAGCATAATGCTATAGTGAGCAGAAGCTTTCAGTTAGGAATATAATTTTATGTACTAGGGGCTGTTGTAAAAGACAAACGATCCCGGCCAGAAGTGTTTTACAAACCTAACCTCCAACTTGAAGTTCTCCATTTTTTTCAAAAGTACTCTCTCTGCTGCTGAAGTCTCTGCATCCTTCCGCTAATTTCTGCCTTCAGAATTTAGAGAAGCTGAGCTGATACCTAAGCTCCATGCTTGTCTCTCACTGGCTTGCAAAAGCACACAGTTTGGGAAAATACATTGTAAATTCAATCACTGCTTGCAAGACTCTCTTACAGCCCTCAATACTTCCTGTGACTTCCATGCAGCAATTGGATTTTGTTTTCCAGATGTATATACAAATTAGTTCTAAGTACTTATGGGAAATTAAAGTTTGCAAAGTTATCTGAACGTTGGAAATTATTGGTCTATTGAGAAAGAATCAGAACTGTTTAATTATGAAACAGTGGCATTTGTTCTTTCTGAGAACATCTCAGGGATGCTTTGTATAAGCTGTTTACAGAACCTCATTGCTTCAGAGACTGTACCAGCATAATAAAGGCTTTATTTGGTCATATGTTTACCAGAACATAACCTATACTGTCAAAGATTAGAGATTTTCACAGGACTATAACCCTGTACCGTAAGTGGCAAATCTCCTAGAGTTCTTAAGCTCTATGTACGTGGAGATAAAAGCGTATGTGTGTAAACAAATACTGCAAACTGTATGAACAGCACTTTATTATCAAATGCTGTCAATAAGTACAGTAACCTTTCATTGTGATTACAGATAAAGCGAGGCTAATAGGTGTTGTTTTCTTATATCAAGAACATGGTAGAAAATGACAGTTACTAGAGAAGTGTTTGTTTACCATAGGCCCAAAATTTAGAGGGATCTTTTAAAAGGAACATACCTTCTGCTATACATAATGCTTTCAGAGTAGGATTTTTTTTCTGGCAAAGTGGAATGTAAATGGATAATTGCATGGGTTTGGTTTTGTAATAGTTAAAAGTTTGAAAAGACCAAAGGTACAGAACCCTACTATGCTCCATAGTGAATACCCCAATGGTATGACTTGCTGTGATAAATGGATCCATCCATCTGTCCACATACTATACATAGACTTTATAAACTTGCCTGCAGCTATGTACTTACGCCTTAAAAACAGGGAGGATTTTTCCCTTGTGTATTTGTCCTGGCCATGAACGCTCAGGCAAAGCCATTCCTTTCAAATCAGGACAATGCTGCTTGAGACAGGCAGATACAGCTTTCCTGCAATGAAAGTTGTTGCTTTACCTAAAGGATCGGTGTAATCCTCTTTAAGTGTATGCTGGCTACCATGACAGTTTGAGTCTGGGAGACAGAGAGTCTAACAACATGTTTTTCCCCAAGTTTCCCCCACTACACACTGAGAAAATCAAGTATTTACCTTACTTTGCTGTGCTGCAGTTAAATACCAATACTCCTTTGCTGCCTCATACTACCAGCGCATACCTCCAGCAAACAGCACATGACAGTTTACTACTAAAATCTGTATATTCAGAGATAATCAGACCACTCCGGTGAGAGAAGTATAGTGCTTTCATTGCTTCATCCATCTGTTTTCCTGGTAGACTTGGATTCAGCAGACCTTTTTCATTAGCTTTGACAAACTTACTGCTGATAACATCACTGGAACTTCCAGTCCCATCCAGAGACACCATTAAAACTGGTCCAAGGAACAGCAATCAGCTGTGGTGGTATAACCAAAAGCTGAGTGCAAAACATCTTTCACTCCCTTGTAGCTCTTAACTATGTACTTCTAGGGAGATTTCAGCCTTAGTAGATGGGGTGAGATGGACAGGAAGAAGGATCAAACGTGGTTCCCTTTTCAGCATATTGGAAGAATGATGTACAGTCCCCATTCAGCCAGTCCTGTGACTGCTAAAATTGGTACTCAAGTTCTGTGTAGAAAATCTTGGCCCTTCTTAGTGCTCTACAAGTCTAATTAGATACGATGCCCACATGTCACCTAGGTTGACAGTTTCTCATCGGAGGAGTCTGATCTTCCACTGAAACTGCCAGGAGATTTTCCGTGAATTTCTATGGCAACTAAATGAGAAACTTCTTTTAACAGGTACTTTGATATTTAAAATATTGATGAATCTGAAGGGTATTTGGAGACTTGACATAACAGAAGAGAAAAAAAATGGTGGTAACAGAAAAATCTGTGCCCTGAACAGCCTTGAAACAATTGGTAAGTAGTGAGCAGTAATGGAAACTTGAAAAGGCTCCGATTGTCAAAAATGGAACTTGAGATGTTTTACAATGCATCAGTAATGAAGAGCTGGTTTATAGACTACAAATTTTTAAGACATATAAAAAGTGGGATTCTTGGCACAGTGCAGCAGTATAAAGTACTCTATTCCTTTCAATCTACTCCCTGTGGGTCTGATTTTGCAACAAGATCAGTGGCATGGACATCTTTATAACTCCACAGTGTCTCTTGAAGTTAAATACACTCCATTAAGACTCAGGGGTCTGAACGAATGGTTTAGTTGCAAGGCTGAGACCTATGCTTATAAAACTGAGGTCTTACCGGATGGAGTAAGCATCAGTGTGATCACCCTGACGCACACGGAACAGAACATGTAACTGAATTCCGAGCAGGTAGATAATTTTTAAGACTAAGAGGCTGAAAGTTCAGTAGTACATACCACTAATTCAGTACTCCCTTTTTACAAATCTTTTAACTGGATGTTCCCATATCGGCTCTTATAAAATGTATGTAGGATAATATTATCAGAGTTGGTTCTCTCATGTAATTTTGGTGATTGTAACATTATGCATATGATTAGTCTGCAGTATGCTAAACACCCTTACTAGAGAAGAAGGTATTTCTGGTGTTTCTCCCAACTCCAATATATCGCAACATTTCTAAAAACAATGCAGGAAACAATACTCAAAGACTATTTTAAACTACTTTTTTAAGCTTTTTGTTTGTTTATTTTTGTTTATTCAAGAACAAACATGTTATTGCTGCAGCTTGGTAACAAAAAATATGGAATGGTAAATGATTAGAGATATTCTTAGAAAATGGTATCAGTTCAGCCACTAGAACTGATATGTAATATTTGATACTGCGGTGAAAG
Organism: Aramus guarauna; assembly: GCA_013400195.1. Classification (NCBI taxonomy): domain Eukaryota; kingdom Metazoa; phylum Chordata; class Aves; order Gruiformes; family Aramidae; genus Aramus; species Aramus guarauna. The sequence goes on along the minus strand of VXBL01001384.1, from coordinate 159,157 downwards.
GACAGCAGTAATGCTTGCCTTTCAGTAAAGGACACCTATGGTGGAAAATGAATCTAATTTAATTGAACAGTCCTTACTTCCATACACCCAGTTTCAAAGCCTTTACATCTAATAGTAATAAGCTTGAACTGAACCCTACTGAGTTATTGATGCTTTATTGAAAGTTTTTTCCAGGCTCTCTTTTTCCATGTTTCCATGGAAAGTTATTTTTCCTGTCAGATAGGATATATTGACTGACCTAATTATGAAACATTGTTGACACAGGTAAGTCAAAAGAGGTGTGAGACTGATAGACATAGAGTAACACTACTGATAACTTGCTCAAAGCTTGTATTTGTTTTACTTCGTCTTTGCTACCTTGTATGTTTGAGCATTACAAAAGATTGAGCACGTGTAAGCAAACAAGCTTCTTACTGTAATCTGTGCTACTAATAGCCACTGTTTGTAAATGTTTGCATTCTGGTTTGCTAATATTGGAATATATTTCAGTCCTCCAGTTCACACCTTTCCCTTTCTCCTGGGGGCTAGCACTTACTGTAAGTGCAGCTGAGATTCTTGCACCAATTTCAGCAGCTGGAGCTTTGACAGTTATCAAATCTTGTGAGATTCCACAATAACATGCAGGAGTGGTTATCAACAGTAGCTCCTTTCTTTTCTCAGGAATATTTTGTGGGAACTTTGAGCTATGAAGTTGTGCAACCTTTGGAGGCCAGTGTGGATTATAATCAATACGTTCTAGTTAATCAGGACCAGGAAATTAGCAAGATCCTTCCTGTGGCCCCCATGGATCACCACGTCTACAGTGCCAGAATGGAACAAGTGAAGTCACCTGAACCTTTCAGTCTGATGAAAGACTGGGAAAACGAATACAAGGCCTCCATACTTTCCTAGAAGCAAAGACGACTATGTGGCTGATTGCCAAGCATACTATGCCAAGAGCTGCTGGGATCTCCGACACATTCCAGTGGGAATATTAACAGGTCTGCATATTGCTGGGTAAAGACTTCCAAACTTTCAAGAGTGCTGTGAATTTCTACTGTTTAATGTATGTACAGTTTGTGGTCCCTAGCTATCCGGAAACTCTCAAAACTCTACAAATACCTTATGAAACTCTCACACCCAGACAGCTCTTCAAACATTCCTTCTCCCCTCTTTGAGCATATGTGGTCTCCAAATCCTAAAACCATCTGGAAGTATAAGCTATAGGCTTCCAATCATCACCTTGTAATAGGATTAGCACCCCATCAAGTCCACAGATGCTGGGCATCTGCTGAAATAGCTGTAATACTTTGAAACAGAAAATGTCATTAACGGGGTGTGTGGAACCTGATGCAAAGCTCACCGAAGTCAGTGAATTCTGCTACTCCACACGTCTCAGTGGGTTTTTGGTTAACCCATGGTCAATAACAGCTTTGGATCCTTTGGGTCTTTATCCCATCTGAATATACTCTGAAGCAGCTTGTAAAGACTGAGAGGTACGTTTATGCTATGTGAAAAGATGGAAATAATAGAAAGTGGCTACCAAAATTCTGCTCCTGGACAGGGTAGAGATACTCTATGGAGAACCTCTACAAGACCCTTTTTAATCTGTGACCTTGGGAAGGTGAGAGAGGAGTATGCCAGGTGTATACAATGTCATTTAGTACTTGACTGACTCCTAGCAGCACTGTAGCCCACAACAGGGTACAATCCAGAAAGGTTCTAGCTTGGGTTTTGGGTTGTCTAAATTATGTTGCAGACAGAAGTCAAACAGCCTAGAATTGGGATGTTTGAAAACTTCCTTTGCTCTCTTCCTGCTACACTGCAGATGCTGTGCTCTGCCTCCCAGAAGGGCAGTGAGGAAACTTGCCCCTACGCTGCTTGGCACCTGTTGAGCTTAAATTTGCTCTTTAATTTCATCAGTGTGTCATGAAAGTTCAGTTCTAACATTAAAAAAGAAGTTACCATTGAAGACGCACCCTTTACTATTTTGGAGGCTCTGCCTAAGCCTTACCCATCTTAAACGTCAAGATTTCTATCAGTGACTTGTAGCTTGTCTCATTATGATAGATTTATTAGTTTTCAGTGCTTATTAGCCTTTATTTTTGCGTTCCTTCTTGGACATCCCATTAAAAAGTGCGACCTATATTGAATAATCAATCCCTCCAGCAAATTATAAGCTGTTTGGAAAACATCTACAGGAGTGCCACGTTTGACCAGGAAGTGACAGTGGCTCTGTCTTCCAAAAGGCATAAAACTGTTATCAGGTACTATTACTTGCCTGCTGAACGGTCGGCATTGAGTTCAAGTACTTTGATGGATCTGGAATATACAAAAAAAAATATACATCCATCACAGTAGGACGTTGTGGGGTTTTTTTTGAGCAATATGGAGTTTCTGCTGGAAAAACAAGATATGAGTCAGGATCTAAACTTCTGCAAGAAACAGCAGGCATCTGTGTTTTGGGTTTGTTTTTTTTTCTCCTCGAATTCATATTTTAATTTCACCCACCAGGGTACCGAATCAAATGATGCTTGTTTCCAGATTTGAACTTCATATGAGGACATTTGAATCTCTGTCTTTGGTGTGGACCCATCTAGCCTTTAAAGTAAGGTCAAGAGAACAGTAAAAGACTAGACTGAAAGTCATATTAGAAATTCTTCAAATGGGAACGTGTGCATTAGCTGCCAGTAAAAGAATTTTAAGAGGCAAGCACCAGCTGTTACTCGAGTAGAAGAAAGATGGAACACATTTGACCTGGCAATTGTTTGGGGACTTTATTGTAACAGAACAAAAGGAGAGCCTGAAAGCACATGAAAACTCTTATGACCGTGTGTGTGTGTGTGTGTGTAGAGTCGGGGGAGGGGGAGTGGAGTGGAGAGAAGGGAAAAAGAAAAAGGGAAATTACATGTGCCTTCAATTCTCATTTACAAACTGGCCTGGTCCCAAACGACAATTAAGATGCAAATTGTTTTGTCTTTTCTCATAGACTACAATACATATAAAAGCAAACTCAACTCAGTGTATTCATGTTGGGCTTAATTTGCTCATTGAATTGTGTTGTCCTGGAACAGTTGAAGTGGGTAAATACTGCTTGAGCTGTCACCTTCCCTCGAGTTTTTATGCCAAGGTGGGTACCTTTAAATTAAAGCTGTAGGTTGCCCACAGGATGAATTGTACCACTGCTTCCCCCTACACCTCATCTGACCACAACAGCTTTTTGGCTGGCACTTCTTTTTTTGGGTCAAACCGGGTAGCTGTGAGCCCCCAGTGGAGACAGGTGATGGAGATGCCAGAAAAGATGTAACTACATCCCTAGAGAGGCTCTCTGCCTCCTGAGTTGTTGTGGTAAATATCACTAAGCTGAGGAGTGTCAGAATTTAAGATTATGACTCTCCTTGAATGACAGAGTGTTCTCTTGCAAAACCTGGATCAGATTTCTGGCTTAAGTTTGTAATTATTTAAATTGGAGATTTTGGTCTGCATTTCTCTGTAGTAGGAATGAAGAAAAGTGATTTGAACAAAATGAGAAAGAACTCCGTGTTCACTTTCAAAATGAACTGAAACAGAATCTTTTCTTGCTGTTTGAAGTTGTTTTAACTGTATGTTATTTGGAAAAAAAAATAAAAATTTTTGCATTATCTTTTTTTCCAGATTTGTCAGTGAAAATTGGCTACCTTTGCAGAACATCTGCTGCACTGGTCTTGTCAGCCAGGAAATGCACAGTCTTCTAATTGGTAAATAAATTGTTACTTTACTCACTTCATGTTTAGAGTGGTCATTTGTTATTGTTATTACTGGTAATTAATTTAATAATTTGGCAACTTGAACAAATATAAAGCTATACATCCAAAATGAAAAAAAAAAAAAAAAAAGTAGAAATACTAGAATAAGAAAACTTTATAATGAAAGGTAATTTTGAGATTAAAGCATTAAAAGATGCTTACTCAGTTTCAACTGATTGTGAATCAAGCCCTAAATGCCTGTATACATTTCCTAAAATTCTTTTGTACATCTTGTATGGCAAAATGAACCTTTTCAAGGGTGACTGGTACTGATTTAAGACAAATAGTTTTAGAAATGTGAGCTCTTTTTCTGGAAGGTAAGCAAAATTGCAAGTCTTGTGCTGGGTAAGATGGTAATTATTTCTGTACAATAAGAAATGTGGAAAAATGCAGGATGAGTAAATATGGGAGATAAAAAGGGATGTCATTAGAATAATTGAGGAATTACTTTTGTTTCAGGAAGAAGGGGTGTTTTTTTAAAAGCATATTAGGAATAGAAAAGCCATTTGTTTATTATTTCAATGATATATTTATGAGACAGACCAAATGTGTCTGGTAAACTGAAAAATTCAGTTTAACATGCAGTGATCACTGGAGTAATGTGAACCTTTGCTTTATTTACTTCTGTGGTGCAACTCTTTTGCAATGCTTTATTTTTTTCTTCTGCAGCAACACATTATAGAATCATAGAATCATCTCGGTTGGAAAAGACCTTTAAGATCATCAAGTCCAAATGACTTGATGGATACTTATGAGGGATATACAGGCTACTAATCATATCACACAGCTACACAAGAAAACTAAAATTTAATAGTGCTGCAAAGAAGCTACAGTTTATATTTTTCATTTGGTGTTTGTAGTTGTAATGATCAAGTTGTTACTTCTTTCATTCCAGGAGGGGCTGATTCAAAGCCCAAGGAAGGTGTTGAATGAATTAATGGTGGTCTTTGATGTCATAAATATTGTAAGTATTACAGACAAAGTGGTTGTGTTGGATTCAGTCAAGTCATCCTATTTCTAATGTCACAATAGTTTATAATGGTCATTAAATTTGACCTCTTTGATTGCCAGAGACGAACTTGAAATTGTCAAGTTATTCAGGTACTTGTGTTAGTAAAATGGTGTAAAAAGTTGAAAAATATAGGGAATTAGCAGGGAATTGGTTGAGGCTAGAAAGGTGAGAGTAGCTAGTGAAGTGTGAAGACTGGGCTGAAGTTCTGGAATGAAAGGAGAAATCCTACCTAATGAGGCCTGAAGTAAGATGAACTAGCAGAGATAGAGAGAAGAAATATTCATCTGTGTCCATCAGCAAGCCTAAATAAGTAATTTGTGATTTCAGTGTCAAGGGGAGGGAAAATACAGTATTGACAAAAAAACTGAACTGGAGGAAGAGTATGCCATGGGCCCTCATTTAGTACTTTAAAAAATATGGTTTTACTCAGTCATCACAGGATATGTAGCTGGGTGACGGTGACCAAGGAAGTAATGTAAAGCTGTTCCTGACATTTATCCTCAACCCAGTTGCCTGGGAATAACGTGCCGGGGCTCAGCTGTCCTGCTCCGTGGGGAGCAGCAAATTTGCTGCTGAAGAGGGTTCAAACCAAGCGGGTTCCCACCTCTCCATACATCATTTGGAAATTTTCCAGGGTTAGAGAATCTCCATCAACCTCCAAGACTCAGTCCAGGGGCAGATGACAACAATACCTGGAACAGCAGAAAGAAGTATTTCTTGGCAAACATAAACCTATATGCTTGAGATGAGCAGTAGGCAGCTTCTGTTGCAAGAGCAACCCATCATATGAAAGTAAGTTAGTCACAATTCCCGCAACTATTTCAATCTAGCACTCATCCTCTGAATGATAATTTTGAGCAGGTCAGTTAGACTGTTTTGCCTGTCTCTTTTTCCCCCCTCGGTCTATCCTATTTACAGACTTGTATTTTTGCCTTTTCTGTACTACCCCTTATGTTTTGCACTTAAATTGTTTTCTCATTTGTTTCTGTCTAGGGAGGAGGGCAGGAGGGAGGAATATGCCACAGATACTTTAGGAATAATAGAGTGTTCCTGCACTAAAATAATCAAGGATCGACACATCGACCTTTTCCGCAACTGCGGTAGTAACAGCTATCAGCTGCTTTGAAGGCAGATCCCGTGAGACTAATGAAATGGCAGCCCCGCTGCAACCAGCTACACTGCCTCAAGTAACTTCTTGTCAGCCAGCGATAATCTGCCTTGCGGTGACTCTCTTTTCTGTTCCGTAGCCAATGTTCAGTTGATGGAGACATAACTTCTTTCGCTTGTCCCCACTGTTCAAGGCATATGTTGCATCTGAACCATTAATCTCCCGTAAAGTTTGTTAAATGTTTTCTGAGTATCTCAGGAAATGCTCTCTATGCTGTCCCCCCTTCTGTGTACCCTGGCCAACATCCCCTGTGAGAACTCCAGCCGGTTAGCAAGACATGAACTCCTTTTCCTGAAGCCTGGTTGGCCATCATTAATCAAGCTGTTCAAATAGCTTGCTTTGTTTTAAAATCAACTTCAGCTAATGTGTGTGTAATTTCCTGCTGTGTCCCCAGGCTCTTTCAAAAACAGCGACATGATCTAGGAGCTTTTCTGGTTGCCCAGGCTGCCGAGGGATCTCACGCGTTATAAAAGTCATCTCTAAGGGAGCAGCAGCCTTTTCCTCAGCCCTGCATGAGTGGCGTGCCGTAAGGTGGTGATGCTTTTCCAACAAGGGAAATAAAGTCTCTTGATTGCTGTGGGGATTCAGGGTACTCTGCTTGTGCCAGCATCAGCACTTAGTGAGGAAAAAACACCCTCTCTGTATAACTCTGTGGGTCGCTACCTGCCTCTCCTGGCTCCTTGGCAAATTAGTGCTAACTTCTCTGAAGTGACTAATGGGCTTACGTCAGGATCGTTGATGGCAGAACCTGTTTTCTGTTGCTCTTAGACCTGCGTTAATTAATACCCCGGCAGAGGGATGTGACAAGAAATAGTTAAATCGGGGAGAAAAATTAATCTGCTCCTTTTATGGATCTTTGAAATTAATCTTGGCAGGGAAGGGAGCCTCGGGTGGCAACAGTTTCTCTCTTACCGCTAACCTGGAGACAGAGGTAGACAATGTAGGGACGACTCACCTCGGTTCCGCCTTTTACACGTGGGGTTTCTGACCTTACGGATGTATCTGTCTTTAATGTGTTGGGTCATCCTGCTAGAGATATTCCACTTCAATACTGAATATTCACCAAATGAGTCAATGGTAGTCTTTATTTGCTTTGTTTTTCTTGGTCCTAAATTGAAAACGTTTCTTATTCAACTATAGAGAATGTTTCATTTGACACAAACCAGCTTTTTCTCTCTTTTTTTTTTTTTAGTAAGAAATTTTAAGTGTTTTCTACATTTTTATCATGAGATGTTTTTTCAGAGCAGCATTTTTGATTCAAATGCGGAACCAAAAAGGATTTGTGCAGCCTTGCTTAATATAGTCAAGATATTACTTTGTATGAAATTGGCAATTTAATATTATTTTTTAGTCAATGAAGCCTTTGGACGCTCTCTCTCTCTCTTTACATTCTACCATGCAGTGCAATGTGTTGTAATGCATTTTATTTAGTTCATTACTAGTTCCCTTCCACTTATGATCTTCACAGACTCAATGCTGCAAGTAAGCACTAGTGCTAGCACAGTGCACTACTGCTACATCAATATTGACCAAATCAATCTGTCAAATGAGCTGTGAGATCATCTCTGTTAAAAAAGAAAGAAAAATAAAATTTAAAAGTGGGTTTGGTTTACAAGACTTTATTTGCCTGGTTTCTTCTTTTTTTTTTTAATTCCTTTTTTTTGGTGATAAAATAATTACAGGTGGCAAATATGTGATACTGTTAGACAAGTAGGATGGGATTTCTTCAAAACCCTCCAGGTTTTTTTGCAAGATGCAGTTTGGTGTTGTGCATCAGTAGAGATGTAGCATAAGAGAAACTTCTTTTTCTGTAGGCAAAGAATTATCTGTGATTAGCAGCAGAGTACACAAAACTTAAGGTGGTATCGAGTAATTTTTAAGGTAGCAAACTGCCTGTCAGTCTTAAACTTTTAGCTTGCAACAACACTCAGTTTATGTGTGAAGCTCCTGGTTTTTAGAAAGGTCTCTTCAAAATATTAAACTGTTCTTCTATGGAGTTTTTAAAACTCTATTTCCTCTTAATCTTTCATATTATTCAAAAAAATCCCTCTTTCAGAAGGCTGTGAAATATGTATCAGTCTTCTGTGTCTTGTCCTGTTTGGCAGGCAGCTTTTAAAAAAAAAAAAAAAAAGAAAAATGTAGATTATATCGATCCATAGCAACTTGCAAAGTAAGTAAATGCATTTTATGTAACTAAGTAAGTGTCAGAACTTTTACAGAGCGTCGTGAGGGACACTACCGCCGTGACAAATGCCTGTATGAGTGAGGGACACTACTGCCTGTATGACAAATGCCTCCTCTTTTATGGCAGGAGGATGCATGACAGCTTATGGAGAGGGGCTGCAGGTGGGATCAGCTCAAGCCTTGGGTGAGGCAGCGGGTTGTCAGAGCTCCCCAATTCCTTTAGCGGTGTCGGGGGCAGGCTGCCAGTGCGGGTGGGAGCTCCTCGCCGAAGCTGCCGCCTCATCCTGCCCTCCCAGGTGCCAAGAGCCACTGCCAGCCTGACCCTCCGGAGACGTCCCTTTGACTCGTTGCCCCTTCACGTGCCGGGAACAACCTTGCCCAGGCTGGGCCTTGGCAAAATCGAATGCTGTCTGAGCTGGTGAGAAGCCTCGAGTTCACCCTGCCTGAGAAGAAAACTTTCACGGAGCCACAAAGAGTGGAAAAACCAGAGGGGTGGCCCTTTTGGGGCTGAGGGTGCTGAGCTCTTGGCAGCCCCAGCTGCAACGGGACAGGTTAGGTGACACAAGTGGGGACCGGAGCTGGTTTCGCTGAGCTGAGCAGCCTCCCTGGGGGGAGCCCGGGGAAAGGAGAGGCCAGCAGAGATCTGCAAGGAGGGATCGGGAGGGGAGGGTGAAAAGCTGTGAATCCTCCCCGCACAGGTAGCGGTGTGACGCTTCTGCTCCCTTGCTGAGTGTGGTGCAGCTTCCCTGGCACTGCGGGGGATGGTCCCCACAGCCACTCTGCTCGTAGGGAGCCTTTTCTTTCTTCCTGAGGTCTTTTCGCTTAAATGCTTATCCGCTCTGTAATTATACAGTCTCCTCTGTATGGAAACTATACTGCTGTTTGCATCGAGAGGCTTTGTTTACTGAAACCAAATAATAGTTAAACATAATTTATCATAATTATTGCCCAGCTGGTCATTTAAAAAGCACAAACCTTGGTACTATGTGCCTGGTGCCTGAAGCTGTTCAGTTTAAACTTATTATTAATAATGTTCTCATGGTTTTTCTTTTAATTCCCATAATGGCCAGATACTGTGCTGCACATCAAAGGAATTTTGGTTTTAAAAAGCAGTGGTGAGTGCTACGTGCTGCATTCGCTCCCCTTTGATCGCCATCCGTAGCACAAATAAATCTCATTAATCAATATTTTCTCTATTTCCTCCTTGCCTTTCTGTCAGTGCCAGAGATCTGTTTCCGATTTGCTATGCTTTGTTTTAAAGGAGGGGAAGATTTCTATGGCTATCTTCTGTCTAAAAGGTAAATTTCTCATTAGTTTAGGAATGAAACTGTATCTGTTGGTAACTGGGGCTTGATCTAATCCTCCTCAGCTTGAATGTCAAAGCAGGAATATTGAAGCAATTAGAACAGACATAAGTCTGTGAGCAATCCATTGGCCAGGATTCATTCACATAAAATATTTGGTGTACCCTTGCCAACTGGAGACAAATTAATAAAAGTCACAGTCTGTTCGCAGACAATTCTTCAGAAAAGCGATAAATTTCCTGAACAAATTGTGACTTGCTCATCCACTTCCAGTTGTGACTAGAAATTACTATAACGGCTGTACTTTCTGCACGAGCCTCTGAGACGCAGCCCTTTTTTGTTTCCTCCTGAAATGCTTCGTAGTTTTGTCATGCGACTCCACGCGCTCGCTGCTATGGTGTGAATGAATTGAGAAACAATTTCAGCGTAGCTTGCAAGTAAATGTGAGGAGTGACTGGAGGCACCTTTGGATGAAAAGCTCTGTTGAAAACTCCAGCCGTTAGCAGTCTCCATCTCCACGGTACCCGAAGGCTAACTCTGCTCGAGTGAGGTACACGGGCCGTATATATCTCCTGTATACGGGATCCCTGAGTGCTCCAAAGCGCTGTCTGCCCTCGAGAACTGAGCGTGGCAGAGGGAATCCAGTGGTGGTAAGGAGTCACATCTACAGAACTAATTTTGGGGACTGAGTGTACACAGTGACTAAAATACGATGTTTTTAAGGTAAGTTAAATTGCTTCTAGCCTCAGATGCTGTACTGACCATTATTTCACTATTTCAGGTGCAATATCTGTTTTAAGACTTCAGTATAAGATATGAAATGCAGCTTCAACTCTGCGATTGCGTACACTTGTGGGGTTTGGGTTTTTTTCTCCCCCTCTCCACCCCCCCCCGTATGTTTTGTATTTGTCTTCAGTTTGTTGGTGCCAGACATTTTGGTGCATCTGCTGCCACCAATGAATGGCTGTGCCGGGAAAATCCAACTCCTTGGGGGCGGAAAGGGAGAGAATGGATGATTATTTTTCCATTCTATTGAACAAAGCTGGCTTCTGTTGCCATTTTTAACACTCCAATATTACTGGAATTAATTTGATGCATCTGTTCCTGAATTACCTCCCATAGATCTAGTCCTTACTAGACTTCCAAACCAGTGTTGATTTAGGCCTGTTTGTTCCAATCCACATTGCATTCCCATAAATTCTTTGCTATTTTAAAGCAGTTTAATTGCTTTTTAAATCCTTCAATATTAAACTTACAATAAATTTCAAACTTCATTATGTTATTAAATATACTTTTCTAGAGTCTTTCTAGTGCTCTATAAGGCCTGGCACATATCTTCTTGTCCAAGTCGTAAATATTCAGGTTCCAGAGCCTGGTCAGGGACAATTTCATGGGAAATCCTGTGTATAGCACTCTTTCTGTAGGGATTCTCCAGATCCCAGCATAATTTGAACCTATTATCGTTGACTTAAACAGCATAAGAAAATAAATGCCTGCTGGTCATAGATAATGTTTTCTCACAATTACCCTTTCAGGTATCATGCCATTGGCAGATAACTGCTTCATCTTGAATTTAATGTTTTTGTATTTAGAGTTGTGGGGAGATAAAGATTCATTTAGTCAATCTATATTTGAGCTGATCTTGTTGAACACACATAATTTTATTTGACTGGTGTCACTGTAACTCATCCTCTGCGAGTTTCCAGAGTTCCATCTCCTCTTGGTCCTTACGCATGGGCTAATTCCGAAGCAGGACAAGCAAGGTGGGAGAGAAGTGTTTTGTAGAGAAGGGTGAAAGAGACAATGCTGAAACTCACATTTAAAGCAAAGGCATCCAATTTAAAAATCAGTCTTTAAACATGATTATGGGGAGATCTGTGGTTTCTGTATTCTTCAGCTTAAATCAATTTAACTCTCTAGTCAGTATTTCTCCCTTCCCCTTCCCTTTCCCCTGCCCCAGGAAACAGCACTGAAAACAGCAGGAGACCTCAAAACTTCCCCTAATCTTGGTCCAGCCTGGGACATAAATTTAGAACAGCATTACATTACACTTCCTATGGCCCCAAGAGGCTGATACAATGGCCAAGAATAGCTGAAACAGAGCAACGCTCTGGCCATGTTCCCTCAACCTCTCTCACACTGGGAACTGAAGAAGGAGAGGTACCGAGTTACTGCAAAGGTCCCACGCTGCCCGGGGGGAAGCCAGCTACGCCAGTGGTGCCCTCCCTCCCTCCTCCGTGTACTGACGCAGATGATTTACACCACCAGAAAGGGTTTGCATGCGTGCGACACGCTGAGCAGCTGCTTTTAAATAGGCTGGCCATATCAGGAATGAGAACAGTAAGGAGTCCACAGGCAAAAGATTTATTTTAGGCTGGAAAGAGGTAGAAGAATATAGGTTTGATATGTACCTTTTCCTAGCATTTCCATTAAATCATGCTCCCCACAGTTAGGCTAAAATCCATTGGAGACTCTCTTTTTTTTTTTTTTTTCCTAATCTTTCTTTCCTAAAACTAGAGGTAAAAATAACTACTTTACCTAGTCAAAAGCATTTGAATATCAAGTGATAAGGCTTTTTAATGAAAGAAAGCGTGTGGCTTATTTAAAAAAACAGTGAAGAAAATAGTTTTAGCCATTTCAGTTCTAAAACCTGGTATTTTAAAATCAAGAAAAATATGTACCTGTACTAAGGTATCTTATTTTGGTTTTAGTTTATTTATACTGCTTTTCATTTCTACGCAGGAAAGAACAATAGTTTCAGATAGGCCACTTACAAACAATTATAATGAAAGCAATCACTCCACAAACACATCAAATCACTGTATTTAAGGGATAAACTCCTTGGCCTTAAAACATTTCCCGAGGGTCAATCACTTGAGCAAGGGTGGAAGAAGAGGTGGTAGGGTTTCAGACAAACATTTCTGCTTTCTGTCCCCACCCACCCCCTCACCCCACCTTTTAAGTCCTAAACTAGGCTGCACCTTTTCAGCATTGCACTGATTTTGAGCAAAAAGGGGTTCCTATGAATAAATAGAATTACTTAATTTTGTTCTTGTTGAAAGAGGAATGCTGGTACTAATCCTTCTGATTTTGTTGGGGGAAAGCAATAGTGCAAAACTATTGGTGGTAATAATTTTATTCTGTTTCTGACTAGTCCCGTCAATGAATGGATATTTCCTCAAGTATGTATACTCTGTATTGCAGGAACATTGAGAGAGAAATTCTTCTTGGTCCTTCGCTTTAACGCATAATCAAAGGTATGTTTGATCTAGAAATCATTTTTCTTAGGGAGAAAAACACATACTCAGGGTGATATTCACCTATGCTTTTTGTGCATATAAACTCAGGCAAACTTCACCAATTTTTCTTTCACGTGCAAAATGTTGCAATGCACCTTCCCTTTGCGGAGACAGTAACCTTCTAACCTAAATCAGGAGATTGGACCTGAATCAGAAAGCTGAATCCCATTCCTTAGAATCTTCAGAAATTTCCATGTGTTGCTGTGCTCAACTTTTTTTTTCTTTTTATTCTTTTTTTTTTTTTTTTAATATTCACCCCTCTGACACGATATCTTTTGCATCCTCTTTCCCTCACTCCAGCAGCAGAAGAGATTGTGTTGCCTCTGTGGGTGAGACAGCACTGTTCTGCATTTACTTCATTTAGCTGGAGTAACTCTGCACTGGCTGTGGCACCTCCTTTTGACTGAAGGCTTCAAGTATGGTCTTCAAAGGTCTGTGCATTATGATGCCATGGTATATGAGTGAGGTAAGTACACAAAGTGGGGACTGCATAAAGTATGCTTGTGTCTATCCTTACATGAGCCAGAAAGGTCATCAATGCTTTTGTGGGAAGAGAGGAAAAGCAAGTTCTGCTTCCAGACCCAGCTGTCAGCTCTGTTCTTTTCAAGTGCTTTTAACCTATCTTTGTGCCCATGAATACTAGAAATCAGGGTGATACTGGATAAAACAGGAAGATTTTAAACCTACTTTTCCTGGAAATGAGTGACTGTGCCAGGTGCAGGAGAAGTAGTCAGACTGAGATTGAAAACTTAATTATCTTTTTTTTGTGTATTCTTGGTCTTTAGAAGAAGTTGATTTCTTTTGGCAATGAGCAGAAAACATAGAATCATCATAGAATTATAGAATGGTTTGGGTTGGAAGAGACCTCAAAGATCACCTAGTTCCAACCCCCCTGCTATGGGCAGGGACACCTTGCACTAGACCAGTTTACCCAAAGCCCCATCCAACCTGGCCTTGAACACTTCCCAGGATGGGACATCCACAACTTCTCTGAGCAACCTGTACCAGTGCCTCACCACCCTCATAGAACATACTTTTTTCCCCAATATCTAATCTAAATCTATCCTCCTTCAGCTGAAAGCCATTATCCCTTGTCATATCTCTGCATGCCCTTGTAAACTGTCCTTCTCCAGCTTTCATGTATATTGTTAAGATTTTTTTCTTAAGTGCTCAGGGGGGTTAGGAAAATGAGTCCCATTAACTTTCAGTGAACTTGTTCAGCTCAGCCCTAAAGATGTTTTAGATATTTTTCCCTCTAAGAGACAATCTAAGAAGTTCAATATCATGCTCAGTGGAAATACTATTCATGTTTTCTTTACTGTTTCTACAATTTGTGGAAATCATCTGGTGTGAAATTAAATCTGCTTCTTCTGTGTCTCTGTCCCTGCCTTTGCCAGTTCTTCTTGCCATTTCTTCCTTGGCCAAAGCTTGTATTACAACAAAAGCATGGCAGTCGTCTTGCAGCTGGAGAAAATGAAATATAGTTTAACTTCAGCCCTGCTTTTTTGGAAAACTTCTTCTTGGCACTATGGAGGAGATCATAAATAACCTTTGCCTTCTGCTTCAGCCAATCATTTTACCTGGGAAGATCAACTATGTACCTCATTTCCCATTTTCTGTGGTTGCTACTAGTAGAAAACAAAAACAAAACAGTAAACCCACTGGGACTACAAAAATGCTTGAGAGTACCAAAAAGTGCAGGAAAGCTACAGAGGGAAGTGTCCTCTCTAATTGTGGTTTATACCTACTTCTCTTTATGCATGGCTGCATTACTGTAGATCACTTGCCATGGAGAAGCACCCACTGGTCCAGGTGTAGCACAGTTCTGGGCAAGGGATGTGGCACCATACGCTACCTCCCAGCCAGGGGTGTCTGCATTATCGTACTGGCCCACAAAGCCTTGCAGTATGACTTGGCTCTGCTTGACTGTTGTTATTTCTGGTTTACCTCTGTAAACTGAACCACAGGGATGTTAAGTTCATCCAGGCTGAGCAGTTCATTTGCTTTACATTAGCATAAGTCATATACAGAAAGTCCCTGATTCCAGACTCAGTCAGTAAATACCGCACTGCGTTATCTCTCACAGCGGCTGGCTGATGAGCCAGTACTGAGCGCTATGTACTGCAGAGCACCTACTCTCACTTTTGGATGATAAGTGGGTTTGGGTATTCACAAAATTAAATTAAAACATCTAAACTGTGTAGAAGCTTAGCTTAGGAATTGGTCCCTTTTTCTTTATGCTCCTTATACAGTCATAGGAGAGAGAGATAGGTTGCCCACGTTTGCATGACTGAAGAAACAAGCCATCAAATCCTATCAAATCAGAGTAGGCTTCTTGCTTACATATCCGTATTTAGAAACTTAACACAGAAGGTGTGAGCAATTAAGGAGGAATTAATCTGTGCTACTAAAACACATGCTTCAGTGTATTTCACTAACTAAATTTGAAACTGGTAGCAGATGGGTGTCCAAACAAAGGGGTGATACAAGGATCACTTGTAATAGAGGCAAGTAGAATTTTGGGTTTCCAAGCGGAAAGATTAATGTGTCAACCTCTTGCAAGCTGAACTGTTTATTTAGTGGTGGTGGTATTTTTTTTTTTTCCCAAAGTCTGCTGAAACAAGATGGTTATCTTCAGAATTCCACCCACTGAAATCTGTGGATTTTTGTAGTTATCTGGTCCCATATATTATGTTTTTTGTGAGCTGGAAAGAAAGCAGTACTTGTCTGGAAGGAAGCTTGTACTGAAGTTTCAGTGTCTTCTGCTGAGTTAGTTTCACTATTTGGCTATGGAAATGATCCCCAACCTATCAACAACTTTGTACACTGACAAACTTATTTGGAGGAGTACTGATTTTTTATACACACAGTAGATTCTAAAGTGCTTTTTATATAGTTGAGTTCAAGTGGTTAAAGAGAGAAAGCATGAGAAATGTAAACATTGTTGACATGAGCTGTTTTCTATTAATTAACTTAAGCATATCAAACAGAATGTTGTTGCCAGCACTTTGCATGCTGTTCCCTTTCCCCAGAAGCTTGTTTGCCAAATACAACACAGGTTAGATGGTGGGAAAAGTAACCAGGGGAATCAAGTCTCGATCTAAACTTCACTGCTGTGTACGTGTCTGGCACTGGCACACCTGCGAACATGTTCACAGGAGCAACTAGTTTTACTATGTAAACACAAGGAGCTCAACTGCTGAATTACCTCACTGAAGCTTTTCACTAGGTGTATTTGGAGGTTTTGGGTAATAATGCTAAACAGGATCTCTACACTGTTTTGTGCCTTCTTGGATAACTGGTAATCAAAGACGACGCTGTTGGCAGGGTACTTGCAGCCTTGGTCCTTGGCATCCCGCCCTGGTATTCTTTTGTCTCCATTCTGCAGAATGGTTATCACCCTGGCTCAGTACAGAGAAGGAGCAAAAATATTTTTAAAAAGTGCAAAGGAAGAAGTAGAATTAAGATAAACATTTACATAACTGGGGAAAATTACCCAGGAAGGACTGGAAATCTGATGACATTCTGTTTACCTAGTGCAGTATTAAAACAGTTGTGAGAGATACAAAACAGAACACTTTGTATAAATCACTGTGAATGTAAGGACCCGTGAAGCGAGACAGTAAACACTAAAATTATCAAGCTGGCTCAGCATAATAGAACTTACTCAAGACAGTGTTTTGCACAATACCTTTACTAAAGCTCTCTAGAGAAGGGAAAAAACCAAGATGGTCCACGACTTCATGTCAAGAAAAGATATCATATACTCTATATGTAGCATCTACAGACTTTGCCCATTCTAAACCAATCAAGGCCTTGCTATTCTATAAACGTAGGTCTTTCTGAGACTAGAAAAGGTGCATTCTTGCTTCATTTTTAAGATACTGCTTCTAACGTTAGATAATCATAAGATGTGTTTGCACTTTTCACCCATTTTAGCCAGTAGAGGTGAAGTTGTGCAGAAATCTAGGCTTTATATAGACAAGTTCACTTGTCTGCTTGATACAACCCGACTTTGGTGCTCCGGAAAGGTATTCTTCCTTCTAAGGGATCAGACCCCATCTAAGAGATACACCCTGTTTTTTTAAGAACATTTCATTTGGAAAACTACCACAATATTCGGCTCTCTTGAATGAATCTAGTCTGAATTTTTCATGCCCTCAAATTAGATCAGACGCATGTTTTCTCTCAAAATTTCATTATAATCCTAACCAGGATTTTTCAAGAGCTAGGGTTCAGTTGCAATATTGGAGGAGGTGCTGGCAAGTGTGGAAATGGATGTTTCCTTTTCCGGATGGGATAGTCTAGCAACCCTCTTGATTACAGCATCTGGTGTGTGAAAGCAAGCGTTGAATCAATCAGATAGGCAAGGCTGGAAAGAGAAGTAGCTAAAAAGGTCTGGGAAAAATCCACAATTGGGAGATTTGAGCAAAAAATAAGTTGGAGAATTATTAATATGCAGATGGATCAGAAATCCTTCTCCAATGGGAAAGGACCACAGCAACCACAAATTTCACATTTTCAAAATAAAATACAAAGATCACTT
The DNA here is from genome assembly GCA_013400195.1 of Aramus guarauna. Taxonomy (NCBI): domain Eukaryota; kingdom Metazoa; phylum Chordata; class Aves; order Gruiformes; family Aramidae; genus Aramus; species Aramus guarauna. Next base: position 141,880 of record VXBL01001384.1, on the reverse strand, counting down.
CTTTAACCAAAGCTTCTCAATAATAACATAAGACAAGCCTATTCATTAAAATAACATAACCATTCTTCTCACTGCCTGGGAAGAGAGAGAGAGAAATAGTTTTGTGCACAACTTTAATTTTGTAATAAATACTGTATAAGAACATAAGCTAGATAACATATGTCATGATAAATAGAGTCTAGTCTACCAGGAGGCATTTATTAATAAAAACTGCGGTGACAGCCAAAACAAACAGGCCTCCACAGAGCTCAAGTTTCTGCTTCATGTTCTTTATTTGCCAGCAATGTCTAGAGCTCTCTATACGGCAATGAGACGTATAGTAGCTGAACGATAAGTCAGAAGATGGATACAAGCTACTCAGTTACGCCAGCAGATATGGAAACACGGGGAAGAGTCTGGCACTAGATGAGCAGAGAGTAGAGCAGAGGAAAGTAAGGCTAATGAAGCACAGTGAACGCGGAAGCGTGACGACAGTGAAAGCAGTCCTGGGAGGAGGAAGGATGAGTTGCTTGAGTGCTGGGGCTGATTTAATCCCTTTTTGTGGGAATGCAAGCTAGCTGTGGATCTCAGTCCCCTGTCAGTTCTGAACATCTGGATAGATTCTGGACTTGCATTCAAACACTGCTTTCCCCTTTCCTTCTCACAGTCGCTCGCCCTTCTCTTTGTCTGTCTTATGTGTCTCTGCTTGCCCTGGTGGCAGATGTATGCTCCTTGAGGATGTACTGTTTGAGGATTTCCCCATGGGAAATGTTTCTGGACTTTCTCCAGTCAACGGGGAGCTGCTTCTTGGATCAGTACCTGGGATCGACATGGCACAGTGCCCAGCCCTGTTAGCTGGCAGTAAAATGCAAAGGCACCTTTCTCCATCCTACCTTTGTCAAAGCAGCAGTTTTCAGAACACCAGGAGGATATCACAGGATTTTGGGTGCTCTAAGCATGTTCACATCATATCTTATTTTGTTTCATTTTCTTAACCTCTGGAAGCAGGTTTTATTTTCTTCCCTTTGTAAGCAAACAATTGATTCCAAGGCCAGTAAAAATGTAATCCCTTCATAAGGCCTAAAGCTGAGCCTTTCCCAGTAATGTTATGGCAGGTCATTGTTCTGTCAAAACATTATAAACTTTTGTTGGTGTTAAAAAATAAATAAATAAACAGGAAAGTTGTACGTGCCCCCGGAGCACTCGCTCAGCTACGAAAATACGAAGTCGAAGTACATTTCTCATCACAGAAAGGAGAATGGGGATACGTTCAGAACAATAGCAGTCAATTTCAGAAATTTTGAGGCATGCATAATATAATTTTTCTCCCCCTCCCTTTTCCCTAAACAGATAAAACTTTTGGTTGAATTAGAGCACGATTCACATGTCGCTGCATGCTGGTAGAGCAGGGAAACAATTCACAATAATTTGCTCTGCTCTTCTCTGAAACAGATTAATAATTGTCTCACCAAAAATTTGGTGTCCACTTTAATAACTTTTTTTTTTAGATATGGTTCATCACTTCCCCAGAAGTTAAAAGCCATGCACGTAGCGTGAAGAGCAAGATGAGAATTCTTCTCTTTCAGTCCAGCTAATATTCAAGTACATGACAAAAATGTTAATTTTTTTATGCTTTTGTCTCTGTAATTCCTCTTTAAGACATAGAGTATAACAACTCAATTTACTTTCCATGAGGATGGTGTTACATATCTGTTATTGATAACATGAATTATGAGTAGTATAATGTAATTTTTCTATAGAAGTGACATTTGAAGAAGTCTCTTCTTAGATGGGAAGGCTTCCTGATCCATAGCTTCCAAGGGTTCATTTTTCACATAAGAAACTCCCCATCTCAATACACAGAGCTGAGCTTGCTGTTGGAGCCCTGACTTACTGGTGTGTTAACAATTTTTGGCACTTGGAAGTAGAACATATAAACCTGATTGATGTTGAAGCTTAGGTTGGGGAAAAAACCAATTCATATCTAATCTCTTGCTCAGTTTTTGCACTTGGGAGGTCTCTGACTTATTATAACAATCAGATAAAATTGGCTGCCAAAATCAAAAGTCATAACAATCTACTTAGAAACTTGCCAGATTTGCTGGAAGATCTAACACTTGATCTTCGGACATCTGCCTTCACTGTCTCCGTCACTCAGTAAAAGAATATTGTGTTCCTGGTTAGGCTTGCTTCTCCCCATACTCATCGGGGCCATTTTCGTTGTCCTGCCAGAGACTTTGTGGCCCTACGTACTTGCTGTGGCTAAGAAAGATCATTCTGATTCTTGTTGACTGTGAAGCTGCCTCCACCAAAAACGATAGCCTGGACTTTTGCCTTCTTTTTTCACACGGACCCCTTAGTTGTCTCTAGCTCACATCAAATCCTCCTTTGCCCCACCACAGCTGCTTCTTGGAAGCTTGCTGGCAGAGAAACGGTTCTTATACTTGTCACCTATTAAGAGATTAATCCTCTTCACCTTGAAAACATTACCTTTTGGCCAAAGGTTGTGATCTGCCACATCCGCTCTGCTCTTTCTTACTTGCTTCGGCACTGGGCAGGGCCGGCGTGACACCAGCAGCCAGAAGGGTTGTTCTGGGACAATGGAAGCGGCAGATGTAGCCAGAAGCAGGCTATGACTCACTGCACAGACGAGTCCTCATGCCGTGCTGGATAGGGTCCTGGCATGCTCCGCTCTGTGACTGGGAATGTCATGGCTGGCTTTGGCTAGATGTGCACAATAATTACCGAGTGGGTTAAGGAGGAAACATAAAATAGCTGGAGTTTCGGCCTTAATGAAAGCAGGGCTATTTTGTTTCAGTGTAACTGCTTTCCCTCAAGCTAACTCATGTATGGCTTTTTGTAGTTGTAACATGACGCTCACCCTGTTTCACCCCAGAAAGCTAACTCTCCTTTTTACCATGCCACTTCATCATCTAATTGTTGGTTGTATGCATTATGTGAGAGAGTGCTTCGGCACAGCAGGCAGAACTGATCCCTGTTGCAAGTCCATTAACTAGGATAGAGCCATCTTCAGAGATGAATGTGTATAGAACTTCAGCACTACTTTAATCAGAGTATTTCATATTCATGAACCTGTGTGCAAAGAGACCTGTGTAATTAAGATCATTCATAATGTTGCAAGGTATTCAAGCTAAGATAAGGAAGGTAACTTTTTTTTTTAAGGGCACAAATCGATCTCCTGCTGTGGTTAGGAAAGCTTGATCCCGCACGTCTGTGCAGAGGCAGATATAATGGTTGTGCTACAGCTCTCTGAGTGCACGTAACAAGAAGAAAAACATTTTCTGATGAATTACATGTTCATTTTGCTCAGTGTTGATGGCTGTAACCAAGGCCAAAGCTCAGTAATATGCATAAAATTTGCATTGAATCAATGCATTCCTTGTCTACAGCCCTCTCCTGAATACTGGGAGAGGACAAGATTTTGGGAGATAATTGCTGGGTCTTTCCTTTCTCTCAAACTCCTTAGAATTCCTCAGTATATGAAAATATATGTGATTTTTTTTCTGAAGGGGTGGGGGGGCACACTGCAGATATAAGGCTTATGCACAGTCTCATAGTTCCTTGCTGTTTGCCTGGCTCATTCAGAGCCTTCAAAACTCTCCACCTAAAATACGACCTGCTGTGGGAAAGCAGAGTTTTGTCCCTGTAAGTCTGCAAATGGTACTAATGGAAGAGGTTTAAAAATGTTTCCTCAGTGTTTTCAACACATCATGCAATTAATAATCAGCTCCGTACTCCCATCTGGCTTAAGTTGTGAAGGAAGGAGGCATTCAGCAAGGCTCTCCTTGTTTTCCATAAATCTCACAGCAACTTGACATGAAATTGTTCAGGAAAGAGGCTTGAAAGCTGATCTGGGGAGGCTTGAGAAGCAGTTTGTTGTTGGAGACTGAGCCCTCTACTTTTGGGGAGAATTTGGCACTTTTCTTAAGAAAACTCATCTGAGAGAGAGGCTGTTGGATAGGAAATCACCACCTCCTCCATCTCTTGGTGAAGTGCAGATGCTATCTGCAGAGGGAGCAACAATTTTTTTCTCCCATTTCCTTGCATGCGGATTCTGCAATCCAAGAGACAAACCTTCCTTCTCCCATGGCACCACCTCTTAATATATTGTGTTATCAGTCTCTTCCCCCTTTAGTGTGGAAATCTCTGGGGAACTTGTGTGTCCCTCAGCCTGCACCAGGTTCCCTAATTCCTGACTTGGGAATTCCTGTCTGGAAAAGTCTCCAACTTTTCTCCAACTTTAAGCATTTTTTGAAAGTGAGAATGGTATTGCCACATAAATCACCTGGGAAGCTCTGAAGGTGGATCTGAAGGGTTTATTTGGGTTTAAATTTATATAAATGTCCTTGAACTCATTTTTATATCACTGCACAAAAAAAAAAAAAAAAAAAAAAAAGGTTTCTTGAATTTGACTTTGATGTACCATTCTTATTTTAGGTCTACTATTTTTTTGACTTTACAAATATTTATTCACAGTTTCAGTGAACACTCACTAGCAGTTTATCTGATAAAGTACTTTAGGAAACATAACCTGATTTTTGCCATATTCGTTTCTATGCTTTGCACAAACACTGTTCCAAATGATATTGGGAGACCTGAAAAGCTGATGTAATTTGATAATGTTTATATCTCTGCACAATGAGACAGGCAGAAAACTACTGCTTTAAAAATTTTGCATGGATGAGAGAATGGGTTTCAGTTTGTCTAATACAAATTTGGATCCCTTTATATTAAGGTATCTGCATGTGGGCTAGGAGCTTGTGTTTCCATTTTAGTCAATGCAGGTCTAGTAAGTGCCATCAGGAGAGTCTAGAGAGCTAATCAGTTGACAAGCCACTAGAGCCTTGCTTCACACACAGCTGCCTGTGCCAATGTGTATCCCAGCAGTACCATACCTGGCCAGCTGCTCCTCCAGGAGAGTCTGTGTCTCACATTGCCCCTGTGACACATCTGCCAGCCCCACTTGGAAGCGTCAGATGGCAGTAGGCATCTGTGCTTGGACAACTTAACTGAGCCCGAGATGTCTACTTTGGGATGAGCTGAGCTGAGTGAGCTACTTTGGTGAGAGCCCTCAAAGCTTGGTTGAGTGATTTGCCTGGCTCTGCACTAGGCTGTAGGTAGAGATGAATCTTATTCTGCAGCAAAATCCCACCTTGAATGTCAGGAAAACTCCAAGGTGTTTCACAAGAATCATCATATTGTCTCTGATGGTTTTGTCAAGTTCTAAACAAGATTATCCTTGATTTGCAAAATTTACCAGATGTTGTTAAATGACTGTCACCCCTCATTGGCCATGAATTCACTGGTGGATGAACTAACCCAATGTTTAGCTCTCAGAGCAGTAAGTCAGGTTCATAAAGGAGTTTGAGATTCTCAAAGAATCTTAAAGAAAAATTCTTGAAGAAAGAGACTGTTGAATATAAGACAATAATGTTGAACATACCAATCCTTCTGAATTCACTGCATGTTTCACTCAAACAATTTATAGCAGCTGAGGAAGGACAAATGATGGTTGTACATTGCAACACTTAGAGAAATTTATATTTTATTAAAAATAAACTTCTGAATTTTTTTCTTGCCATGTAAATCCAATAGTGGTTTAACTTCCAAATCTGTTCTCATGCTAGAGAAATACCTTTGCAATTTTTTAAGGCTAGATGCTTTGCAAAGTATAAACTGGCAAATGAGAATGATTATATGTATGGCATTATGCAGTAATGCAGGTTTTGAGTGAAAGCTAAAAGATTTTGCCATAGAGTTTTCCATTAACTGTAATGGAAGATGCATGGTTACACTGCCCATACCACAACCTTTATTCTCATTAGAAGTTCTACCACTACCTTCTTTCCCTGCACTGAGGTCTCTGTTGTTTTTTTCTTTTTCTTTTTGCCCTTTTTCTGCTCCAAATACCACAGTGATGAATATGGAAGAATAACTTACAACATAATGGAATTTCTATAGTTTTTCACTGGTTTTGTGGTTGGTTTTTTTTTTTTTTTTTTTCTCCTCTGTACTTCACCCACACTTACCTGGTGATATCTAACAATTCTTTTTTTTTTCAGAGGACTCCAAGCAAAATATTCTGGAGATTCTAGAAAGCTCAAATAATTTATTCCACAGCAACTCATATATTTATATCCCTGGGCATCTCCCAGTTCTGGAAAGAGGGAGAACCACCAAAGTATTGTGGCACAGTCACTTTTTTTATTACATTCCTACTTTGACCTCAAATGGGAGAACTTGCCATCTAGACAAATGTCCTAACCACCTGGATCTGCTCCAGTATGAGGTGCTCTAAGTTTTTGTGAGAAGCTTTAAAGTCTTGTTCTGAAGAAATGCTTTAAGTTTTTAACTTCCTAAGCCATTTCAGGACAAAGAAATGGCTTTTCAAACTCTCTGAGCCTTTCCTAATATTAGATTTTATAGGTAGGTGGATCACTACCTTTTTGCTTCTGAAAGCAATAACTGTTAAAATGCATTTCTAAGTAGTTTTCCAAACAGTAAACTTATTACTCGCAAACTAGTACAGCTGTAAGCAAATAAAATCTAGCTAGCATTTTATATAATTTTGGTGAATATAGGATAGTGAACTAAGATTTTATCTAAAGAGCTGTGCTTTGGAAGGAGATCAAATAGAGTTTCTCTTCTGATTGAAATTTTGTTTTGCTTCAATGTTTTTCTCGGGAGGATTGGGATTATTATAGCTGAATAGAAAAACATCTTTTCCCACTGATTTGAAAGCAAAATGTAAAACAAACTGGTGTTGTAATAAAACTTAGTCCATAAATACAGAAAAGGAAGAAGAAAGGAATAGCCTCAAACCAAACAATCGAACAAACTCATTTTCTTTTGGGGTTGAGTTTTGGGTTTTTTTGGGGGTTTTTTTGGTGATGACATTCAGTGGTTGATTAATGTCACATCAGGCCATGTTTTGTTTAGCTACATAATATCTTTCTGCAAATTCTTTTCACGCCTTTCTATGGTGACAAGAGCTTGGATTTTCCTAGTGATGATTAATGTCTTGGGACTCTTCTCAGTGTGTTGAGTGATGCTCTGATTGTCCATTCTCATAAGGCAACATTGGAAGCAAGTGCTTTCTATGGAATATTTCTTGGGCCAGAGGATGTGCATTACTACTCCAACTCTTCGGTTTCTTTCCTTCATTAAGATTCATTTGGATCTGCAGAGCTGTCCCTTGAACATGAACACTCTTCATGCAATTGGATATTATAGACTCATAGAACCATAGCATGGTTTGGGTTGGAAAGGACCTCAAAGATCATCTAGTTCCACCCCCCCTGCCATGGGCAGGGACACCTTCCACTAGACCAGGCTGCTCAAAGCCCCATCCAACCTGGCCTTGAACACTTCCAGGGAAGGGGCAACCACAACCTCTCTGGGCAACCTGTTCCAATGCCTCATCATCCTAACAGTGAAGAATTTCTTTCTAACATCTAATCTAAATCTACCCTCCTCCAGTTTAAACCCATTACCCCTTGTCCTGTCACTACAGTCCTTGATAAACAGTTGCTTTCCATCTATCCTGTAGGCCCCTTCGGGTACTGGAAGGCCACAATTAGGTCTCCCCGGAGTCTCCTCTTCTCCAGGCTGAACAATCCCAACTCTCTCAGCCTGTACTCACAGGAGAGGTGCTCCAGCCCTCTGATCAACTTTGTGGCCCTCCTCTGGACTCTTCTTACCTCATTCCCTTCTAATCTCTCTCTCCCTTTATATCCATTTGTACAAGACATGCTTATCATTCACAAAAAAGCATTCTCCTTTCTCATATAGTTCAAACACTGAATCAGGCTAGGTAGATTTTGCTAACACTTCTGTTTTTTTATATGGCTTAGCAGAAGTGACCTGGCCTTTTAGTATCTCAATTGCCTCATGTCTCAAATAAGGATAAAATCCATTCCTGCCTTCACTCATTACTGCTATTTCTCAACCAGATAAGCCAAGACTATGAATGAGGGAACTGTGTGTTTCTGAGTAGAGTCTCAGTGACAAGGAACATGAATAAGGCAGCAGCCTCAGTGAACCTGAAAAGAAAAAAAACAGAGAAGCAATGTTTTGATGTTAAGCCTGTGTGGTGAACCACTGCTCTCAGCTCACCTCTGCTCCTTGTTGCACTACTGTTTCTGCATTTTGCTTAGCTTTTGCTGTGATGTCTCACCCACAAGCTGCACAGGACCACCCGCCCCCCGCCACACCTACTGGCACTGGAGCCTTCCTCACATGTTCAGTAGCAGTGCCTGTGACATGGCAGAAGAACAGTCAAAGTCAGTATGTCTGCTCAGGTAGGACTGAAGCACTGAGAATACAGAATTACATATTCGAAGTGTAATTTTTCAGATGCCAACTAAAAAGAACTGTAGAAAGTATATAATATATGCTGAAATAATTATTTTGTAAATTTTCAGACTTCTATAGACCAATCTCTAAAAATTACATTTGAAAGTTTCTTGATTTGATTCATTTTGAACACTCTAGATTTTCCCCCTTCGTTTTCATTGTGTGGTAGAAAATCACACAAGTCTGCTTCAAAGATTGTTGCTGCTTCATTTCAGTGGTAAATATAAATGTGTGGTTTGTGGTTTTTTTTTTGTTTTGTTTTGTTTTTTTCAAGAAACAGTTTAATTTAGTAGATCATTTCCTGCTTACTTTACCTGTACTAGTATCTCTTTTGCAGCATCTGTTGCAGTACCCTTGTAAATAGGGATTTAAAATTTGAAAAAAAAAAAAAAAAAAAGATAAAAGTTTTGATTCTCACAACAGAATCACAGAATAGAACAGCATTCACAAAGTCACAGAACAGTTGAGGTTGGAAGGCACTTGTGGAGATGATCCAGTCTACACACACTCTCCCCCCAAAGTAGGATCAGCTACAGCAGATTGCTCAGAGCTGTTTCCAGTTAAGTTTTGAGTATGTTCAAGGACAGAGACTACACAACCTCTCTGGGCAACCTGTTCCAGCGTTTGGTTGCCCTTATGGTAAAAATATTTTTTCTTATGTTTAATTGTATTTTCATTTGAGAGAAGAGTCTGACTTTTGTCTTCTTTACTATCTCCTATTGGGTAAGATCCTCCCATATTGGTAAGATCTTCCTGAGCCTTCTTTTCTCCAGGATGGACAGTTCCAGCTCTCTCAGCCTCTTTGTATGACAGATGCTCCAATTTGTTCATCAAATTCATGTCCCTTTGATGGACTCAATCCAGTAAGACCATGTCTCTCTTGTACAGAGAAGACCAGAATGGGACACAGCCCTGCAGACGTGGCCTTACCAATGCTCAGTAGAGGGGAAGTATAACTTCTCTCAACCTTGCTGACAACTCTTTTCCTAATGTAACCTAGGATGTTGTTGGCTTTCTTTGCTGCAAGGACATGTCACCGGCTTATGTTGAACTTGGTGCCCACCAGGACTCCATGGCTCTTCTCTGCCAAGTTGCTTTGTAGCTAGTTGGTCACCAGCATGTCCTGGTGCATGACATTATTCCTCCCTGAGGCAGGTCTTGGCATTTTCTTCTGTTGAACTTCATGAGGTTCCTCTCCGTTCAATTCTCTCCCCAAAAAACCCTGGCAACCCAAACAACCCTAGCGACCAACTTCCAGCTCGATTTTGTGCCACTGATCACAACTTTTCGGTTGTCAGCCCGGTTTAAATGCACCTCACTGTCCACTTATCTAGCCTGTACTACTTCAGTTTGTGTATGTAAGTGTGTTATGGAAGACTATGTCAAAAGTGTTGCTAAGGTCAAGCTAAACAACATCTATTGCTTTCCACTCATCCACAAAACCATCCATTTCATTGTAGGAGGCTATCAGGTTGGTTAAGCATGATTTGACCTTCATAAATCCATACTGACTACTCCATCTTCTTTTCCTCCACAGGTTTGGAAAGGTTTTTCATAAATATTTGCTCCATTGCCTTCCCATGGAACTAGGTACTGTTGACTGGTCTGTAGTTCTGTAGATCTCCCTCCTGAAGATAGGGCTGGTGTTTGGGTGGTTGTTTGGTTTTTTTTGTTCCCTGTAGTTTGTTTGTTTGTTTGTTTTCTTACAGTCCTCAAGAGCTTCCCCTAATTGCCATGACCATTTGAAGGTAATTGAGAGTGTCCTTGCAACAATGTCAGCTAGCTTCCTCAACACTTGTAGGTGCACCCCATCAGGTCCCATGTACTTCTCCATGTCCAGTTTGTTTAAGTGTTCTCTAACCTAATCTTCATCCACTGAGGGTAAGTCTTCCTTGCTCCATACTTTCCTGGGGATCTCAGGGGTTTGGGATTCCTAAAGCCAGGTCTTTACAGCAAAGACTGATGCAGAGAAGGCATTGAAGTCCTCTGCCTTTTCCATATTTCCTATCACCAGACCCTTGAACCGTTCTACAGCAGACCCATATTTTCCCTAGTCTTCCTTTTGCTGCTGATACACCTGTAAAAACCTTTCTTGTTTCCCTTCTTGTCCCTCACCACAGTGAAATGTTTGGCTTTCCTCACCCCACCCTGCACACTCAAACACCGTCTCTTTATTCCTCAGTCACCTGTCCCTGCTTCCACCTCTTGTACATTTTCTTTTCATGTTTGAGACTAGTCAGAAACTCTCATTCATATGTGCAAGCCCCCTGCCACCTCTGCTTGATTTCCTTCTTGCCAGGATAGACCAAGCTTGACTTTGGATGCATTATCCCTGAATACCAACCAGCTCTCCCAGACTCCTCTTCTCTCCAGGACTGTCTCCCATGGGATTTTTCCAAGCAGATCCCCAAAGAAAATTGTATGCTCTTCTGAAATCTGGGAGCTGTGCTCCTGCTTCTTTCCTTCTTACTGGATCCTGAACTCCATCTTGTGGTCACTGCAGCAAGGCTGTCCCTGACCAGTTCTTCCTTGTTTGTTCCTTGATCATGTGCACCAAGAAGTTATCACCAATGCACTCTAGAAACATCCTGTCTTGCTTGTGCCCTGCTGTGAAGTCCCTCCAGCAGATGTCAAGGCAATTCAAATCCCCCATGAGGACCACAGCCTGTGAACATGAAGCTTTTTCCAGTTCTCTGGAAAAGGTATCTCCTTCCTGATCAGGCAGTCTGTAGCAGGCATCCACCACAACATTGTCCATGTTGGTCTGCCCTCTAATATTCACGCACACACTCTCAGTATGATTCATCCCAAGGCACAGCTGCCTGCATTCCCACTGCTCTCTCATATAAAGGGATCTCCTCTCATAGTCATCCTAGTTTGTCCTTCCTAAAAAGCCTGTATGCATCAACTGCAGCACTATGGTCATGTATGCTATCCCACCACCTCTCTGCGGTCTCAATAAGTTTGCAGGTCTGCAACTGCACACAGACCTGTAATACTGTTTGTTCCCCACACCCTGTGTGTTAGTATACAGGCATTTCAGAGAGGCATCCACTCATGTTGATTTCCCATAAAAAGTGAGAGCTTCCCCCATAATGTTGTCCTCTTGGCGACTCTTTATTTGTGTGCATACCACTTGGCACGAGGCTCCTTCTGCCCTGTTGTGGTGCTTCAACTCAGGAACACTCAAAAAAAA
>VXBL01001384.1:25413-130283 GCA_013400195.1 Aramus guarauna | reverse complement strand
AAAAAAAAAAAAAAAAAAGTTAATTGCTGATAAGCTTAAGTGTGTATCATAAATTAATTTCCAATTATAATACCACCACTGCATATTCAAGAATGGTGACTGCCTTGCAATTGCCTATTGTGGCAATCATCTTTAATTTTTCTGATATGTCTGCATTTACACTCCTAACTTATAGCTAAGTTGATTAGAACTGGCTGTAGTAAGAACTGTTCTGCTGGCTTGCTGCCCATAAATAATATTCCATCATTTCCTGAGGGGAAAAAAGTCTTGTAGACTCATTGCCATTTGTCCTCACATCTATTTGCAGCTCCTTATTTCCCTTGAGAAGCATCCAAGACCATTTGGAAGTTGTACTTTCCGATGTCCTCACTGATCTCCACCCCTACCCCCTCCATTTCTTGGAAGGATCAGCTTATGAAGACAAATCTCCCACATTGTTTAGTTCCATTATTCACTACTATGTGTCCATTTTATTTCTACTCATCACACAGCATTATATAGCTTCTCCTTTTTCTGAACTTATTTTGAAATCAGCCCCCTGTAACACTTAAAGATGCATAAACATAGAAAAAGTGGACACTTTGTCATGCTATAGATCTTTTCTTACTTAACAACAGATTCAGCTATCAGATTATCATTAGGTAATGTGCTGACATACACATCCCTGAGGGAGATGATTGTGAACTGCTGGAGGAAAAATGATCAAGATTAGTCTGCCATATATATGGTAGGTATTAATCATCATCAGAGAGAAGCTGAACCAGCATTTTCTTCTCAGAAAAGTAGCAAACTACAATTCAACGCTTGTCCCTTTGTCTGCAGAATTACTGTAGCATGCAGTGAACTGGGTTATTTTTTGACTGGATCAACTTTGACAGCATATTGATCTAATAATTTCACAGTTGCTTTCTACCATTTAGATGTTGTTTTCTTTTCCTCAGAATTCCCCTTCAACACATAAACACATGGATTTTTGATAAAATTGTACTGAATTAACTTATAACTCACATTATCTCCATTAAGAGATTTCAAATAAAGTCTCTTCTCTTATTCATTGGTATTTCCCATTATTGAAAATACCAAAGCCTACTAAAACTTTTCAATATGTGTGTACCTTCTTATGCTTGGAACAGAGCTTACTTAACATTGCTTTTTTGCATTCTATATCCACTACTGTACACATAGAATAAATATTCAGATACTTTATGAAATACTTGAACTTACAACAGGACTTGATATCTTGAGCCTAGCGAGATTCAGATCCTAAAACCATCAATGTTAGTAAACTGAGGCTCTACAACTATGGCATTAGACTCCATAAAATAGTCTCTCCCCATCCCTCAAGAGACATTGGTGAAGTATTCTGAAATTCAAGTAGATATGTAAAGAAAAAAAGATGCATTAAAGGCAATTTATATATGATCATATTCAATTTTTTCCCTGGGTAAATTGAACTAAATCTTGAATGCAGTAGATGACTGAATTTTCCACTTCTCATTGTAACCATTTTGCCCTCACTACAGATATTGGTCTGCCTTTTTTTAAAATAAATGCATCAAGTGTTATATATGATGTCAAGGAAGGAGCTCTAGTCATGCTCATCATGGTCTAAAAAGAATAAAAAAAAAAAAGTTTTGTTGTTATCTACTGCTCTTAAATTTGCAACATCTTCAAATAAATATTTGTGTGTCTAATAGATTTTTTTAAACAGGTACACAAATAGATTGTGTATCTAGTAGGGCACCTCTCAAGTGTGGGAACTCAGTGTTGTTAACAATTTGTCACTAAGATTTAGCCAGCAGTCACTAAATGGCACAATTAAATTTGTTGTGTTCCTTCAAGGTCCATTTCCTTTCAGGGAATGATCAGCTGTCAAATAGAACAAAAGCTGTTCTAGAGAAACAGGGTAATCAATTACTGATTAGTGGAGTACTGTTAGCCAAAAAATCTTATCCATTAATATAATATTTTTTCTAGCACAGTTGAAAAAAGCTGCCACTCAGTTAGTCAACACTAGGGGATCTACCATTTGAGCTGTCCCTGCCTGATTAAAACTTTTAGGTACTGTAGAAAGGGATAAAGTCCTGCAGTGCACATAACTAATACGTTAGGAAAGATTGCCTGGGTTACTCATGGGTTTGCTTTTGCTCAAGAACCTGGGTGCACTTGAATAATGTGGAAGGATGGGGCAGTCTAATGTGCACCTCAAGGGGATTTGTCTTTGAATGAGAATATCCAGTGATTTAAATTTTATGATATTAATTGCTACATAATATTACATGACATCATTATGATTGTTTTATGCCATAACAACAGTATTACAATAAGAATCACCCAGGCTAATGAAGAATGAACTGTGGTGAAACCAAGCAAGGTACAGAGATGATAAAACCAGAAATGACTTTAGCAATGTGCACCCAGTAACTTTCTTGAGAGTGACACCTTCAACCCACAGAACTTGAGTATGCAACGTGCCAGATACATCTGCTATGAGCTCCAGATGCAGCATACAACAATCCAACAGCACACACCATCTCTCCACTGTTAAGACAGATGGACTACAAAAGTTATGCACTAAATGAACTCAATGGATATTTTAGAGCGATGGCCTATAGACTAAGGGAATAATATCTGTGTGTATAGAAGTGCAGAAGAAGCTGGGAGAGCACAGCCAGGACCGCTGACCCAGACTGGCCAAAGGGACATTCCCTGCCATAGAATGTCATGCTCTGCATATAACTGGGGAAGCGAGCTGGGAGGCAGGATTGCTGCTCGGAAACAGACTGGACATTGGAATTTTTCTATTTTTCCTTCTGCATGTGGTGAGAAATTGCATTTGTGCATCGCTTGTTTTGTATATATTGTTATTACTAATATTATTATTATTCTCTTCCTTTGTTATCCCATTGAACTGTATTTAACTCATGAGGCTTTGGGTTTGGGGTTTTTGTTGTTGTTGTTGTTTGTTTGTTTGTTTGTTTGTTTTTCATTCTCCTCCCTGTCCTCTTGGGGGGACAGGGGTGAGCAAGCAGATGTGTGGTGCTTAGTTACTGGCTGGCGCTAAACCATGACATATCTGAATAGTTAATGTTGTTAAACTTCAGAGCCCAGATGAATTTCTAGCTTCAGACTGGAGACTGAACATTGTAGGAAGCCTAAAGCTAACAATTTTGGGAGTTTTGGCCAAGAAAGAGTCAATTGCTCCAGTAAATGACTCTTTGAAGATAATATCTTCTTCTATGTAAAACCTGTTGAAGTATTACCATAATGCCATTAAAATGCTTTTAGTTCCTGCGTATCGCTTGGCGTAAAGATATTGTTATTCTGCTGACAGCATTGCCATAAAACATACAACACAAAAGTATGTTAAATACATTACTGTTTCCATTTAGATTTGCAAGTGCTTACATCTGAAAAGAGGAGGTGAGAGGATAGCTATTAAAATAGCTATTTAAAACGCTTTTTTTCCTTCCTTACATCAAATACTGTGAGTGAATCCAATGTTGAAACAGATGAAAGTATTACTGTGTTCTGGTCATGAACGCAAGGTACAACCAAGCACTGATTTTTTTTTTTTTTTTTTTTAATCTTATGTAGGAGATCTCCTGAGAATGAATTAGGTAGTGTGTGATCACAGTAAAATAAAGGATTTGCGTAGCAGTGGCTGGAAGCAGAATTTGGTTTGTTCTCCTGCCAGATGGATACCTACTGACTTGCACTGGCCTTATTAAGTATATGGGGACCAAATAGTGGTATTATTGAAACCAGTGACAGAAATCCCATTGACCGGAGCAGGATCTGGAGTTAATGCTCTCTTTCTCTGTGACTTACGTTTTCGGATCATTTGCAAGAGGTAACTTTTTCTTCTTGGTCAACATGGTGGGAACTTGTCAGAACATTGTGGAGATCTATGAAGTAACTGCAGATTAATGTGGCTGGAAGTGAGAGCTTGACCTGTCGTCTGTTGGAGAGGAAGCTTGAAGTAATGCAACCAGAGTTCAAGGAGACCTTTAGAACTGGAAGATGGGCTGCTGTTTGGGAAGAGCACAGTAAGGTTGTAATAGCTATTGTAGCTCCAGGATTACTTATATGTGGTTTAGAAAGGGGAGGGCGGCATTTCTTATCCCTCATACTTTCTCTTAACTGGTTAACACAGCTCCTCAGAGAGAAAGAGCTGGGCACATAAAATAGCCTGAAAGCAATCGAAGCTAGAAAGCGGTTGTAATATTTCTTTCTAAAGTTCAGACAGGAATTGCAACAAATAGGTACGACTAGTGGCAAATGGAGTGATACCTCAGCTAAGCTATTCTCTCAGTTCCCTGGAAAATTATGTACATCATAATGTGTTCATAGATGACATTGATGCCAGGTCACGTAGCTACTGGCTGAGAAGCACTGATGTGCAGTCTGAGAATGGTTAATGTTTCTTTTTCATTGCATAGCCAAAATAAGACAGAGCTATACTGCAGACTCTTTCCCACTTATACTCTGGGGATTCTGAAATATTTCACTTTTCCTGGTGGCTATATGCAGCAAAACAAAACATCAGGCAGTAGTTTACATTCTTGCTGCCTGCTTTATTTAGCACCAAGCCCGAAGTGACTCTGGGCATTTATAAAAAGAGAACTCTCACAACACTAAGCCCCATGTGAAAGATGGTGTTGGCTTTCCTCTGTGGAGATTAAAAACAGAGGGTGTCTGTACAGTGCCAAGCCTAACTTCATGGCTATGGTAAGTTGGGGATCCTTTTTCTGTCCCATCATTGACTTCGTAATGCTCTCTGCAAAAGTGCATTGTGGGTTAATGGTATAACTTTTCCTGACAATCTTTCTTTCCATGTGAATTCACTGGTCTGAGGATGTGATTGATACTTAAAAATGAGCCCTGAATCTAGATCAAAGCAGGACGGTCCTCCCCAGGAGAAGGAAGTCTGTATTGCAAAATGGATCTGACTAGCTACCGCCCAGAACCTTCTATTGCATTAGTAAAACTGGTACTAGGTTAGCATAGAAACATTTTATAACCCTGTAAGTTTGAGACTTCTCACTATTATCATAATAAGACATCATTTGATAGAAAGTATAGGATATAGCCTGTTTCCTTTCTATATTCCAGTGTCTTCATGCCAATGAAAGACAGTGATTTTAGGAGAACACTGAGGTTCTTTTTAGATGTCATGAGTGCAGTTTAACAGCTAAAAGCAAAGAGGAGAGACAGTCTAGTGGAAGTTTTGCTCAGGTCGCTATTCAGCAAAGGCCACAGCTCAGGACTTCCCCAGAGCATCAGCACTCCTATGAACAATGTAAAACAGCCTGGTGGCATGGAGGAGAATTACATGATGGTTATGGCTCTGTGGAAAGCATGCTCTAAACAGCCTATTTTGCTTGTAGATGCTCAAAATAAGAATCTCTCTTTGAGAAGGGGAAAGGGCAGAATACAAACAAATCAATACACCAGAAATGCTTGTGGGACAAAATATTTCAGTCTTTCAGGCAGCTGAAGTCCAGACATTCACGGGAAGTAAGTTAAATAACTGGTGGTGTATTTGAATGAGAACATTCATCTTGTTTGTCAAAGTCCCACAGATATTCTTCAAAATGACAGAAGTGTCTGACCACATTTCCCCCCTTCCCTACCCTGAATGAACTTGTGAACTAGTTAGGCGCTGTCTGGGTTCCGGACATTTCAATAGTTTTGGCTCTATTCTAACATTCAGCCTAGAGGAATTCCTGTTAATTTTGTTTATGCTCTTTATTAAGCTTTTGTTTTGTTCCTTCAGGCCTTTGCTGTGTGTTGAATACACTAATGGGAAAACCATTTTGTCCAATGAAATCTACATTTCCATAATTTTGAGCAATGGCTAATTTTTCTGAGAACATCCTACGCAAAGATCCAGAGTCCAAACATTCCTGAACTTTGTGTTGTTTGCAAGATATGCATGGATCTAGACTTCAGTTCTGCAAGTGACTTTTCTCTATATATAATGGGGAGAAACAAAAGCTTAATGTTCTGCATCTGAATTTGTTATGGGTAGCTCTAGACACCAAACACTTTTAGGGCTTATGCCATTAAATGTATGAGTATGTTGCAGATCAAGTGACTGGGAGGTGTGCTTGTTACTTCCTTACAAGTGGGCAGTCAAGTAAGCAAACATCTATGGTGTGCTGGGTGTCATTATGTGGGAGCCTACAGTTAGCAAATCCAGAAACTTGTGTTTTGAGCATATTCTCTTGGCAAGTGTTATAACATCAGGACAACCACATCGAGGACCCTAGAAGAGATCAAGGTTTCTTTTGCAAAGCATGGTGTGGAAATAGCCATCCATCCTCATACCACAAGTATTGTGCAACCTACACTGTTGAAAGGAACATTCTTTCAGCTGCTTTTCTGGATAAGCATCATAATGTAAATGTCAAGATTAAATTATGCCAAGTCCATCAGTCTCATAGATCTTGAATTAATCTGGCAGGTGCATATACTACCTAAAGTCATCCTATTTGATGTTTGTTTAATATGGTGAGGCAATCCTGCTAAGCCTTCTGACTTATTAAGTTTGTGGTTGTGCTGACGGATCCACTGAAACTGCTCACCAAATGCTTTTCATATAACTCAAGACATAACTATTATTTTGCCTGATGGAGCCTTTAAATGTGCTCTGCTTTTCTTATTTTTATTTTAGGGATGTCAGAAAGTTTTGCAAAAATTTGCATTCAAACAGTTAAACTGGGCTCAGAGCCTATGACCATTTTTTTTTCCCTGTACTTTCAAAGTCTGTAGCTATGGTAAGATTTAGAAGGTTGGGTTTTGCTTGACCATTGCTCTTTTTCTGCCTTTGTTTTTATCTTCCAGAATGTAAGGCATAAAGCAACATAATTATCCTTAGACTGTAAGGAAGAAGATCTTGAAGGCAATCAAAAAATCTGTTTTGATGGTCTTTAAAATTATCTATAATTTTATATGACCCAGCTATTCTCCCTGGTAGATAAAGCTGAAGTATAAAGTGCTAATGAGGGCTATACTATGCTCAGTGGAAGCTTTTTCCTCTGGATCTACTTGATTTACCTGGCTAAGACGGATATTTCTGAAGAAAAGAAACAGGGGAGACTGCAAATCTTGAGCCCTCATGAATGGTCCATGCTTTTTGAATGACTTTTCAAAGGAGATGAGCAGCAATTGAGTGAGGAAGTGAAAAGAGTCAGTCTGGTGTTAGTTTATTGCTTTAGAGATTTGTGTATGTAGAAACAAATTAATTATTTTGCCTGATGCATGTTAGCCTCCTGGCTGTGTTGACTCACCTTAATTTCAGTGAGTGGTGCCATGTGTAGCACCACTCAGTCAGTGTTCACCTGAGCTGTTTGTGCAACATCTGAGGGAGGAGAGTCACTCCCTCCTCTGCCCTCCCATACCCTGTGCAAGACCACAGAAAAGGCAGTTTGACGTCTATGTTGATTTTCCAGGTACAGTGACTAGTAGTTGTCTGAAAGCTTTGAGATAAAACTAGGAGAAACAAATCTACTGCAAACAACAAAACAAAACAGAAATACATTTCAGCTGATTAAAAACTGTCTTTTCTCCCCACTTCACCTCAGGTCATCAGACATTATATGTCTGTTCTCTTCATAAAATAACTTGACAGTTCACTTTGGAAACTCTCTTCTAGGAAAGGTGAGACTGCGTCATGGGCTATGTGATGAGGTAGCACTCTGATCGGACGGGAACTAACAGACAAGCTCAATATATTACAAACCAAATTTATAAAGTTGGCTTTGACTTTACTAGGACAACAGGAGCCTTGTCCGAGCAGCTGTCACCAGGACTGGCACTAGCTGTGAGACTGGGCTTGTTCTTACAGTTTCACTGGGGAAAGATTTAGCACCAGGAAGTTTCCATTTGCTTGCCTGCTTGTGTAATGGATGGTACGGCTCTTTCTTTACTATTTCAGGTTTTTCCTGGCTCACACAGCAGCATCTTGTAATATCATAACATCCTTTATTTAGATCCATGCGAGGAGGAACTCAGGTCGGTTGTTTATTTATGCTTCGAACTGGATTACTTTCATTCTGCATGGCTTTCCTTCACCATAGGGGTGAGAAGGGACTGACTCATCTCAAAATAAGGCAAATTAAACACTGGCAAAACTAAGGATAAATTTGATTTCACCATCAGACCTACCCTAAATGATAACTTGATCTACTGGTTATGGGAAAAATTATTTCAAGAAGAAAAAGACTTGACTTGGTTTTGCATTTAAAACTTGAACAGAACTATGTATCAGACTTCTATCATAAAAATACTTTCTTAAAAATTTCCTTCATCTATTTTTTTTCATGTGTCTCTGCATTTCCTGATTCTGACCTCAACTGAAATCAGCATGAATGTATCCACTTGGGAAGCTTGGATGTTACAGTAGGTACTGGATAAGCATCCTAACCTGGTGGAAATATAGGGAAGAGATCATAAATTAAACCTCTTTCTAGTCTTAAGCCCATATATTATCTTCTATGCGCAGTGTTCACAGGTATGTGTTAATGCTAGAGAACCACGGTGAGACTGAGGAAAATTTCTGTAATTCCTTCCTTTATTATATGACCATCTCCAGTCAGATTGCTCAGAAAGAAAATTCCTGTGATAAAAATGATAGCGACCCAAGTACTGCAGAGGTAAATGACAGGATTGGTGAAAATACAGAATAGCCCTGCTAAATATTTTGAGTTCAACAGCTTTAACTGTAAACACCATTAGTGCATAACATGGTTGACCCTTCTGTTTGTAATCTAAGATGTTTGTTTTCACTGGTCCACAACAATCTGACCAGTTTGGTGCTTGTTCTTTGAACTTTCTACAAACTCATCTGGCAATATGCAGCTGCCACTCTGGAACTTGATGGTAGGGCCAAGCTCAGTTGTATTCCTCAGCTCTAGCTTTGGCTGCGATTTGATTTCTTCCTGGGTGAGGTTGTGGACAACATTGGAATGGATCTGTCATGAGGAAGCTGATGCCACCTTCAAGGCCTCTTTTGTGCCAGAAGAACAGTGCTCGTGGCATGGTGGTGAGAAGAGTCTGCCTTGTGCTCAAAGCTGCTGGGTTGTCAGGCAGACATGGAAGTCTCCATAACCTATTCATTCTTTGCCTTTTTTTTGGTGGTAATTGCCAGAAAGTGTCTTAAACTATGTCAGTTGGGTCTCATCCTGCTCCCATTTAATCACAGGCGAGTCTCCAATTGACTTAACTGGGGCAGAATCCAGCCCATTGTGCTTGTGGCTTTGTTTTCAAGAACTCGACTGAGACCACTAATTCACTGCACCCAAGCCAGATGGTGGATTAAATTAACAGCTTTTTCAAAGGGAAAACTGGTCTGCGCAGGCTTTTTCCTGATGTTGTCTCATGCATGTGTTTTTTGTTGTTTCTTTTTAAATCTCTGTTAGGTTTTAAGGTAAATCTATTCACTTTTTTTTCACTTTCTAAAAAGGATCTGTATTTTAAAAAATTGTAAGCCTCCCTCCCCTAAAGTTAAAAGTCTCAGCAAAGAGTATGCTGTAACTCTTTGAGGAGGGGTAGCAAATTGCTTTGTTCCCAGAACAGCTTTGGAAGATCCAGGACCTTCCTCCTAGTACAACCCTGCAGAGGTACTGCTCCGTACCGTGCTAATCACCAGATTGTTCCTTGCCAGCCTGAGCCAGCTCCCCTTGACAACAGAGGGGGCCTTTCCAGTGGCAGTGAGGGATCAAGCTCTAAAGGCATGTTTTTTAACCCCACCATCACACAAACTCTTTGGACTGAATTATGACGTCTTGACCCCTCTTACTTATTCATCTTTGCAAAGTCAATATGAGTAGTCTCATGGAATTTTACCAACACAAGTATCGTCAAGGTGAAGTGTTGGGCAAGAAGTTACTTGTCGTCTTCAATATCTTTCAATACAGCTGTGCTGCATAATGATATAAAGTGTGATTAAATCCAAGACACTGCTAAACACTTTGTCAAACCTATGTTATGGTTTGACAAAATATACTTTGTGATCTCTTAAGAACATTTTTAGCTGATTGCAACTGTTCCTTCTAGCTTTAAAATCAACAAAGTACTATTTGTTTGAAATATTTAAATGTAGATTTCAGACAACTCTAAAGATATTTTCGTCCTGCCTAGTTAGAAAAGAATCCCATATCACCAAATGAATTTCCAGTTTTGCTACTACTAAGAGACCTGAATACAGTTATGAATATGTCATTAAGTTTTGCACCCTATGATGAACACAGGGAGATCATTAGGTAGTTTTTATTCCACAGCAGTACACGTTCCACTGAAAAAGCCCAGCCATCAAGAAAAAGATGAATATAGGAACCAACAAAAAAGGGGCTCTTGAGTTATTAAATTTTTCATTATGTACTTAGGAGCCATATTTTGCCTTGTGGGTCAACTGGTATGTTGGGGTTAAAATTTATACCTGAAAATGTAGGCTGGAATGCTACTGATGGAGAAAAAAAATGAATTGATGCAAGATATTCAGCTTGTATAAACTTTCATCGTGCTGATGACCACTGTAACTGTACTGCTTAAGGACTGAATTTATTAAGGTTAAAATACAATGATAAACCTAAAGGCCTAGATCCTTAAAACTAACATTTTCTTAAACGGTTTAACTCTCTGATCAGTTGAATTTAATATCTAAATATATGAATTACATCTATAATTTTATGCAATAGAGAGATCCCATATTATTTCCTTAATGAAATGGGAAACCATTAAGAATTAAAAGCATAACTTACTATAAAATAGATTTAGAATCGGGGCTATGCTCAAAAAACATCACTGCCACAGTAAATAGCCCTATTTGAAGAGTATAGCAGATTTCCTTCTCTTTCATAAGACTTAAAGCATAGCTATCACCAAAACCAAACAGCAAGAAAGATTCTGATGTGCAGTCTGCTTTGTTTTGTACTGATTCCTTGACAGATTATAAATATGGAACTATGTGAAATTATTTTTAGACTCATATTAGGAGTGTAGACACACTTTAAATCCAGGTCAAATATGCATCCTAATATACAAATATTAGGTAAAATACCAGTCAGATGTCCCCTGGCAAAATCTGATACATTTCCAAAAGAGATGGCCCTTGATGCCAAAAAATCAAGAAATACTTGAGACATGATTTATTTCAAAGACTGACTTTCTATGAGAAATTCCAAGCTGTGCCAGCTGAATCCAAGAAGAGGACCAGTGACCTTGGGGATGTGCTGAAGTACAGCATGATTTTATACTTTAGGGTTCTAAATATGACTTATTTGACATATTACCAGTGGAAGCATGGTGACATTTACAGGGAATTTGTGTTTCATCTTGACATTTCTTGGGTAGCTTATCTAATACAAAAGTCACAAAATTAATGACCAAATCCAAGATATCATGTATTTTCCTCTGGATTTGAAAACATTTATCCCTGCTGCAAATTAGGAACCTTGAGTACAGTAAATTAGTCCTAGAATATTAGGTACTGCATTATATATGGAAACCATGTTTTGTTTTTTATAACAACACCATTATGTAAAGTAGGACAGGAGTTTATGATTATCAGCAATATGTGTCCAGAGAACATAATGACTGTCTCTAATCAAGGTGATTAGCTCCCTTCTGTTAGAAACTTGATCCCGGGATGTAAAGTCTCCCACATGTTGGTGCTGTGTTGTATAATAGTTTTTATTTGTAAGACAGAAGAATATCTTAAAATTTTCCACAGAAAGCAGCTCAGCTTTCTGAGTGTGTAAGTCAGTTGGTGATGGTCTTTGCCAAATCAGTCAGTGGATGATGCCCCTCTTGTCATGCAAACCCATTGGCATGGACGAGCAAGAGGTGATGGGCTAAAGAAGAGGTCTTTAGATGGTCTCAAAAAACTAGAGAACACGGGGCAATATACAAATGTTCTTTCAGAAGCTGCACTGAGCAAATACGGTTTCCTAATACAAGACTAATTGCTTCAAGGGAAGACAGGTAAGAGAACAAAGTTTCACATATGGTGAAAATAACCAGGAATTACACCAAGGACAAAGAGGACCTTCATCATAAATCTTTAAAATGCAAAACTAGAATTTCTATGTAATGTTGGGTGCAGAAATTATTAGAAGCTGGGAACATTATTATCTTCCTCTCTATGCATGAGACTCAGCAGGCACCTCTCAGTACATACTGTTTAGCTCTTGTGGTAGCTGTATCTGAGTCCTAGTATCTGTCAGATTGTCCATTCCGCCTCCCGGCACTGGGAAGCCGTTAGGTGCTGGAGCAGCAGAGAGCAAACCGAAGCAGATGGTGCCTGATGCTTTGAGGGAGGGATTCTTTGGACTGGATTTAGTCTGGTCCCCTGTAAGGAAAGTCCCTAGCCTGCATGTGGTTTGAAGCTGTCCACAGTGTCAGTCTCCTCCAGGCGCTGTGTCCCTGGTAGGATTTGGAGCACATTTGGTGTGCATCTGGAACAAAGTATCCAGCTCAGTTTCCTCCTGAAGGTATTTAGTCCGTGTGTAGTGAAATCACTCTGTAAATCGAATTAATACCCAGCGAGTGGGGATGTCTGGGGAATTGCATTCAGAACTGCACCACTGCTCTGAAAAAAAACATAAAAGTGGATGTCATATCTTTTCTCCTTTGTTGAACTTTGCATTGGTAACTTGGTAAAGAAGGATGTCTATCTTCACAGTCCAGACAAAACTAGGAATAAAAATAAGGGATTTTTTGCAGGCAACATTGCAAGGCTGATTTGAAAACCCGCATTTAATTTTGTTGACTCAAATGCTGGAGACCTGGATCCTATCTAACTTTGAACACAATTAAGTCAGGTTTTCCCAGCTAAATTCTATGACTCAGAAGTGTTAAAAAAGTTTTGCAATTAACCTCAAATGGGCATTCATACGTAAATACATTCACAAAACCTGTCTAAATGTGAAACCTTCATATGTATTCAAATGTGTTTGCTTAGTTTTTCTTGAATGCTAATCATCATACATACAAAGAATTATTTTAATTGGCATAACTGCTATAATTTCTTTTGTTTAACTTCACATAACTTACTTCATTTCACATTGCGATAAGTAGGGCTTTTTTTCTCCTGACATGGGTACAACTCAGCCTTTTTGGAAATGACGTACTACTGCTACTACAATGAGTGTTGCAATTTACAGAAAGTTTTGCTGCTGCCCAACAGTCTTGGAGGGGAAGAAAAATCTTTAGTGTGACAGCCTGATTCTCACATATTTTTACACATAAAAATGGACTGACATATGTCTCATGGTAGTGAGACCTAACCTGAAAAAAAGAGAACTCAAAACAGACATACCTTTTTAATTTACTGCATTTTAAAAGTTATTTTCCCAAACATTAGCTATTCCTGCAAAATCCCTCCCCACCCCCACCCACCTCCAATATCTGGTTCAGAGAGATCAAAAGGTTTTTTACAAATTCGTATCAATGGTGGTGAACTGCTTTACTCAGAAAAATCTTCTGAATTATTTTGGGTTTAAATTTTACAAAAGTACTTTTTCAGTGTTCAAATGGTTTAAACACAGTTCCAAAACCCAAACACACTACTGAGTGCTTCAATACTTTAGAAAATTAAACAGTTTACACCCTCTTTTGAAGTACAAGCAGAATAAAATGTGTTTCAATGTAAGCTCCCTTGCATGCTTCTGAAAGGTAATTTTTACAGAGTTCTTCATGTTGCCATATGTGGAAGCATGTATGTGGTATGTAGGCAGTATATATGTAGTACAAAGGTGGTTAATCAGAACTTGCTATTGATTCTTAGTAGAGTACGGAAAGCAAGTGACGTATCTGCAAAAAATGTTAAGGGTGAGGTCCATGAAGAACCAAATGGGGAAAGCGTGGTGGGAAGTGGGATGGAAAAACATCTAAACTCCTCTCTGCCCCATGGAGTCCAACAGTGCAGATCCAAGTGCTCTTGCAGTGAGTATTTGGGGTTAGAAAGGAGATGGCAGGGAATGCTGACTTGCTCAATAGAAATCTTGACAAAATGTCTGGTCGACTCATTTCCCTGACAGTCACAGAGATTGCTCCTGTCTAGTTTTCCATATGCAGAGGCATTTTTTTCCCCTGCCTTACTAGGGCCCTGAGAAATAGAAAAGATGTCATCTCAAGCTAATGCTCTGAACACTGCTATCAGAAACGGCATTTTAAACTATCGTAAAAAGACTTATTCTGCAACTGGAGTCTTGGAACAAGAATGGATTATAGCTCAACCATTGTTAAAGGTTAATGTTCCTATCGTTGCATTCCTTTTTCTAGTTCCCATAACCAGGCTGTAATGATACATAAATATATGAGCTATTTCTTTGTGTTGGCAAAATCACAATTCAGAAAGACATAGTTTCCTAAGTTATTTTTAAACTAATATGCTGGTTTATAGCTAGATGAACAAAACCATTTTTTTTAAGAAAAAAAAAAGGAGAAAGATTTTTTTTTTTTTTTTTAGTTATGCTGCTCTTGCAGAAAGCAAGCATTTTTGTCTATCAAAACAGAGTAACAGCATTCTGAAGTCAACTCATGAACTGAAAAGGAAATTAATTAAAAAAATAACATTAATTTAATGCTGCCAAATGTTAACCAATCTGGTACTTTTCATAATTATTTTTACTGCTGTAAAGTAATTCAAATGTCTTTGTCATTGTTTCGTATTGTTATGTTCCTGTAAGTGTTGAATGCTGATTCCAGGGCAGAAATTTTATTTACTGTTAGCTGACTGAGCAACAGAGTCCGTACATCTCTCTTCCCAGCTCTTCCAATTTTCATACAAGGAGCAAAGTAATGTCTCCTACATCTAGTGAGTTGGTGCGCTGCTTGCGTAGTGCATGAAGAGCGCTTTCTATCAGTGAGGTGCTCTGATAAAAAATTATAGCTTCTAGGGAACTCTGTAGGTCGAGGCCTAAAAATTGTCTTTTGACATGGCAGTAGGAGAGCATCTTCTTAGCCCAGGCTTTTTTTAGAAGTCAGGAGAGAGAAGACTCAGTCTTCACAGTCTCACCAGATTTAGAGAAGCTTCTGAGTTTCTGCAAAATTCATCTTGCCCAACACTACTAGTCTGCTCAAATGCCTGCAAGATTGGAGGTCCTTCTGACCTGGTAAGTCCTAGCGATGGAGCCTGTGCATTGTTCACTCCATGTTTTGAAGGCAATCTTCTGGTCAGTCCTTAACGCAGCATAGTCACGCTGTGCTCAGGGCCTGTTCAAAAATGTTGCATGCCGTATTACTGTTGCTGGTTATAGGTTATCTGGTTCAGGGATAAACCGAGAGGAAGCAGCAGGCCAGCTGCAGCTACCTCCTATTTCTGCAATCCAATTTACTGGAACTATAGGTTTCTAAACTCAAAGTAAGCCCAAATCATTTTTTTCCAGGGAAGGAAAGCATTCCATTAACTGTTTCCCGGCTTGTGATGGATTCGAAGGGAAGCAAATAATTCCTGCTTTAACAATCTCAAGGAATATACCCATGAAAGGTAAGTCAGATGAGACTTATCGATAGCATGGGTCCATGGCAGTGATAATATCCCAGTGAACAGAGTCACTCAGGCTTGGGATCCAGATGGTGTTTGAGGAGAAGGCCCTTGTTCCCTGCAGAGATTCAATGTATCAGGTTGTTCTTTGGAGCATGTGTTAAACCCTCCTTAAGCCAAAAGATGGATGGTAATACCTGCCAAGGAAATTCTTATTGAAAGATGCTTACAAAAAATTGAACATTCCATTTTTGTAACACAAGACAAAATAATCAAGGTCCTTCTGTAGTTGCTTTCCATATATGAGTGTTATAGCTGCCAATCCTGTTTAGGTAACTTTTTATGGAAAATTGAGATTCTCTTTCAAAAAAAAACCCCAACCCCAAAATACCCACAAAACAACCCCAAAAACCAACCAAAGAGAAAGGCAAGCATATATTAACTTTTCAGCAAAGAACAAATACTGCCAGTGCATCTCCATGAACTGTGAACTGCCCTTTATTAATTTTCTGATGTTAACTCTGAAGTCTAAAAATGACTCACAAATTAGGGTCATTAGCTATTTGTTTCCTGATATAGTGATGTTGAATGCAAAGAACCAACAATGCACAATTTTCAACTTTTGTTAGCGTTAAAGCAGCTTCCTGCATCTGTTCCTTGTGCAGATCTCCCGCTACCAGTGCTGTATGTTGGTTTGTTTTTTTTTTACACAGAGCAGGTAGTGCTGTTTACAAGCTCCATGAGGGTACAAATAAAATTTGTCCCTTGTTAGCACGGAAGTAGCAACTCTAATATGATTTTCAGGTTATACTTTTTCTCCATAGACTGCTTATAAACTTCGGTGTTGTGTCTATCACAAACATAATACAGCTAATTGCATGGATGTTTACCCACAACATGCAAGTATTTGTAAGAAAAGAAAAGGTCAATAAATTTAAAAAAAAGTATAAGAGGAATTTTGCTCAAGAGTTCTCTTCAGAGTGGAAAATTGTAAAGTAGCATGCCCTCTGTTTACAAAAAATACTGTGTTTATTCATATAGGAATATATATAGTATACAGACTTTGGCTGATGATATATAACACGAAGATTTGGGATGTTATGTAGTAAGTTATATTTAATTACTCTGTGCTTTAAAGGCTGTATCCTGCAGTTTTACTAAAGATGTTTTGACAGTCTGTACCACTACCAGATTTCAGGAGACTTAATGTAAAATAACACCCATGCTTATGCAACACAGTATAGCCCTCTAATTTTTACAGAATATAATCCCAAATACTGAGGCTTTACAAAAATCAGCATGATTCTAGTTTTTTGCTAATTTCTATTCAGAATAAAAAATAACCTAGCTCAGAAACATACTTTTTATTAGGAACAGCAAAATTATAATATGTTTTTACTAAATTGAATGTTACTTGTTTCAGAGTCACAGTCATTATTTTCATAAATCCAATTTTGGTTTAGTTTTTAAGCAGGTTTTTAAGATCACTTGTGAAATTTCCATACAGAAAGTGAAATATTTTTTGATGTGATAGATTTTTACCTGGACTGGCAATGAAATTTAAAACTTCAGCATTGAGATACAAAATTTAACTTTTGAAAGTTTCACAAAAAGAGAAACAATAGCGTAATGAATTGTAAGAAAGGAGAGTATTTTTCTTCACTGCAGATATTCTAATTAGATTTTTGTAAACCCAAGAATTGTTTCTAAAAACATACTTTGCAAGCCATCCCACTCCTTCTGAAAGAACAGTGCTTTAAATCAAAACAGTTCAGTTTATCTTTAACAAAGTAAACACTCAAAATCTTGCAAAAAAGGAAGTGTTGACAGATACTTTTAAATTACTCCTTCTGATTAGTCTATCATGTTAAAAACATGCAATATGGTTTGTAAGTGGATATGAACAACGTGAAATAGATTTTTTTTAGTACGCTTGTCACATTTCCATACAAAAAAGAAAATATTTTACAGTAATTAATTTTGATTTCATATCATTAAAAAAGTAAAGCTTTGACCCACCATTAGCACTTAGATATTATTAAGTATTAAATATTTTAGATATACACATGGTACTTATTGATTTCAAAGGAACTAGCCCTGCCTTGGAATTAGTAGGAATATTAATTTTGAATTATTTGAATTATCTTAACTGTTTGGGGATTTAAGAAAAAAAAACAACAAAACTCTAATATTTCCAAAAAGAGCACAGTGTTTGTTGTGACATTCTTTGGTACGAGAAATCATCTTCCATTAAATAAACAATAATATGTTTACTTGTAAAGATTGAGTTCAGAGACGTAACACAAAGAAAAACTGATAACCCACAGTTTCAATACTCCTGAATTTCTTGGCAAGACTTTATGGCAGGTCCTGAAATTCTTCTATCTTGTTCTTTTTTAAAACATGCTTTGCATACTGCTCTATATAGATTAAATCCCCAAATTTTCATTGTCAGAAAGTACAGCATTTCAAAAAAGATTTTTCTTGGCACAGATAGTCAAGATGTCTTTTACACAGAAATTTCAATTCAGAGGCACTGGATAATTTCAAGCAAATATCTAGGATGACCACCATGCTTTTATCGCAGTGGTCTCACTGGTGCAAGCTGCCCCACTAGCCCTATGCACCACTGAAGCAAATTCCCTATATCACCCATCTCCTGCCCCTCTCTGCAGCATGCTGGGTCCTCTCTGGCTTCTGTGCACTGGAACATTTTGACAGTTCAATCATATTTGGGTCATTCTGACTTTTGTTTGTCATCTATGGCTAGTGTGGAAAAAAAGGTTGCTGTGCACGGGCAGGTCTATCTGACAGTGGAGTTTTGCAGATCTGCAAACTGATCTGAACGTGCACTCAGAGCCCTATCTCTGTACATTCAGAAGGCTCTCACAGATTTAATTGTCTTGCCAACAACTTCAGTTCATCAGTAAAATTGGCTGGCTCTTCCTGGCCTAGGAAAAAGAAGACAAGGTTAGAGCTGGTCCTCACTGGAAAGGGAGGCTGCATCCCTACTGAAATGGTTAAGACTTTTCCGTAGGTCTTAGCTGTGACTTTGAGCTGGAAGCTTCATCAAAGCTATAAAGAATGTTGCTCTGCAAGCTGAAAGAGGAAGATTGATTAGGCAATGTACACAAAACCAAAACAATCCTTCCCTTTCTCTCCCCTCTCTCTTCTTCGAGCCCTTTCCTTCAAATAACCTCCTATGAAAAGATAAAAAGTATTATTTAAAAATGTGTGACAAGTTCTGAGGAAGATTGCTGGACTTAATTTTCATTGTTTTTCTTTACCTCCCTATATAACCTTTAATCTCAGAGCTCAGAAGCTTTTTTTGGCAAGAGGCAAGGGTTGTGTTAAGAACAGAGATAGCTAGTGATATGCTTTAGTGTATTACAATACATACGCAAACACATACCTTGGGTAGCAGGTGAGAAAGAACAGGATGAACTTAGACAATGAAAAGTGCCTCTGTAGAATGTCATCATGCTCTTGATGGTGCAGTTCTTGGTTACATCATGAATATTTTTTTTCTCACAGATAATTTTATTACACATGTAAAGTAACTTTTGTAGTAATAGACCACACAAAGATGACTGGCAGTGAACAAGTCTGTCTCTTCCATGCAAAACTGATCCAAGTAAAAAGAAATTGCTGCCTCAAAAGTGTAGTTAGTGCCACGTTAGCAGTCTTTGGGTGATCACATTTACAGTGCAGTTCTCTCAGCATCACCTTCAGCCCAGTATGATGTCAATAGACGTAAGCTCCCATCAAACATTGTAAATTGCAATGAGTCATGCTGAGGCATATGTAATTAGTTTCAATTGCATTTTTGATGCTGATACTTCTGCTGGCTCTTTTTATAAAAGAAATGGGAAAGAATTAGGAAAGAAGGAAAAGGGACAGCATTCTCCTTTTTGGTAGCTACAGTATAAAGTATTTGTAGCTTTCAAAATAAATGACTGTTTTTTTCCAATTTTTTGAAGGGAGAAAAAAATCCTCCTGAGATGCAATCTTAAGCAAAGTACAAGAAGTTCCCAAAGGATGCTGAACACGAACAAAAACATTTCCAGCATTCTTATAATAATGCTGTGTTTACTTTGTCAATTAATGATTCATTACCCAAAACAGCTTGTGCATTACAAATGGTTCTGCACTATATTTATGGAGCTGCAAACTGTAAAAGGCAAAGATGGCTTTATTTTTCTTGCAACCATTTGTTTGTCTGAATACCGGAAAAAAGAGTTGTAGAGGGTGTATAATTTATCATATGTTTGTTTACTTAGTCCTTTAGTGCCTTTCCTCTTTGACGAGTAGCTCCTATCCTATAAAGTTTACCCTTGTAGGAACTACCAGATCTGGATTATCTTTATTTTCCTTTATGAAGTGCTAGTAGGAATGTAGGCAGGGCTTGCAGGCTGGATGTACAGTCTTGAGTTAGTCGCCCAAGTCTAGGATTATCAGGCAGAGGGTGAGATACAGTTTCTAGTCCTGTTTCTTTACATCCAGAGAGCCTTAGCACAACCTCTACCACTGCTGTGGGTGAACAGGTCCTTCTGTTGGCTTTGAGCAAGGAGACTTGGGCCACAAATAATGTCTATTTCCTTTTCAAGACAATATGTTGCCTCATTACCTGCATGGCCAGAGGGACAATGTGATCCCATTATTGCAGTGTGTCTGGAAGGTAAAGGCACAAAGGCAATTGGTTTCCAAGAGCTATTATAAATTGGCCATGCAATTTCTGCAAGACAGGAAAGACATCAGACCAAATATTCTGTTGGTGTAAATCAGTCCAGCTTGTCACTGACTTTAATGGAATTGGTTGATTTATATCAGTTGAGAATCTGACCTATCACACACAGAGATGGAAAATGTAACGTAGTTGGCTTCAGTGGGAGTTGTGCTCCCCTGTCCAAGGCACAGTGTAGTCACATGTATAATATAACTGAGTTCCTGCAGCTGTGGGAGATACATCTCAGATTTCTCCACTTTGGTGTTCTTAAACTTATAGCAGAGCTTTTCAATCACCGAACATTTTAATTTTATTTTATTACCATTAGGCCATCTGAGCTTGGCTAAACATGTGGTTGCAACTTTATTAGACTTTTTCTAAAATTAATTACACCCTTTGCACCCTTGATGGCTTCCACCTCAATAAATTATGTCATAAATGGACATAGGTGAAAGCTGGAATCTAGCATTCATCTAAAATTACAGATTTAATGATTTTATTTTGCACATAATGGTTACAGAATTTGTTCAAAAGCCCAACGTGGAGAAACTCTCTTGTCTTCGAAAGGACATGCTAAACAGAAGTTGCCCTTGCTGGTGCCAAAAGGTTCAAGTTGTTTATTTGCAGTCTTATCTTCAGCACAGTTTGTTTGGCATTCAGACACAAGTCCACAGAGGGAATTACTCAAAAAGCCTCAGACATCTGACTCTTCTAAGAGAGTCCAAAGTCCACAGACTTCATCTCTAACATCCAAAGGAAGAGTCAGTAGTTCTGCATGAATTGAAAAGCACCTAGGTATTTCATACCAGCAGGTAGAGAAGATGGAGGACAGCAAGGAGCTTATATCTGAAAAGGAGGGGAAGGACGCTTTGCTCAGCATCTCTAGACTATACTTCTCTCCACTTGAGATTCATGTAATGGAGCTCACTTGTGAGTTGTGAGAGACAAAAGGTTTGGATCCCCTTACAGAAGCTATCATTGCTGTAAAAATAAACCTGCCATTTCCTGACTGTGCCATATTTGCACATTTGTTGAATACTAGTGTATCAACACAGTAATATTAATGAATAGTACCAGTGTCTGCAAATCATCAACTTCCCCCCCCCCCCCCAAATTATTTTTTGCTCTTATTGCTATCAGTTTTTATAAGCATTTTGTATCTTGTAAATGCTAGCTACCTAGGGTGATATAAATCTTAGAGCTGTGAGAACTCAAAAGATACTTGCAAGCAATTATGAAATAACTATGTTAAAATAAAACAAATTGGGGACAAAGTCTAGTCATTTGCTTTTCAGTTATGTGGTTCTTATCTCTGTCATTCAGTTTCCACATGGAGGTTGTAAGTGAAGTCTCCGCACAGAAGAAATGATATAAGGTCAGCAGCAGAGTTGGCCAAACAGTACAGTTTAAACTGGTATTGTATCATTTTTCCTTATTGAGTTCATTAAAAATGTAAAGCCAAATTATGTATTATTTTCTTTGATAAGCCTTCTGTATATTTCACTAGTAGCTCTTCTGAAGTCCAAAGAACCCAGGTATGGATCCAATACTTTTTAGAAAACAGTAAAATGATGCTAGTTTCCAGCTGAGGAAAGGTTAGACTCACCTATGGAAGCTGAAGAAGGACTCTACAGGTTGGGATTTGAGTGAAATTTCAGGGTATCACATGCTCTTCACTTGATGCCACACCATCCTTTGGCAGTGACTGCTCTCTTCAGGATTTCCAGAGACGTCCAGACTTTTCACCAATGTGCAGTTTCAGGATGTAGAATTACTGTTACCTTCCTGGAAAGGACATATGAGGAGTTGGATGGAGGAAAGGTCATACAAAACTTAGATCTTCATTTGAAGATCTTCTCCTGTGAGTATGCTGTGTGTCTTTGCAGACTCTTGCTGGTAGCCTGTAATTTCTTGTGCGTAATTTGGCTCAGTGACTTGACTCAAGGAGTTTGCATGAATTAACACACATTGTGAGTAAGCAAAGAGTACCTACAGGTACAGAAAAGTCTCTGAATAAGTAATCTTATATATAGTAAAAAGTATGCTGTGGCCCAAGAGCATGTTCAATTAGCTTATATTACCAGTCCTACAGAAGCCACTGGATATTGTCACATAAGTGAGGTTAGCAGAATTGGGACTAATTGAATTTTACAGCTCTAAACCAAAATATTGTGAAGTGCTTTAGACACTGTAGAGGCGCTTCTGTTCTCAGAGCATATAGTGGAGGAAAGAGCAAAAATACTCAATCTCCTTGGAGAAAACAAAGTCAAGAGAAAGAAAACAGTCTGATGGAGTTGGTACTGATCATAAGTCTGATGGCCTCCAGTTGTCTATTTTTCCTGAATACTTCTCTGTGTTTCCATGATGTTTTGATTTATGAAGAACACTTGTGGAAACTTCATTTTCTGGTGATGGAAACTAGACAGCCTCAGAATACAGCTGATCTACTGTTTCTTTAATGTCAGACAAATAGATAGAATGGTGGAGAAGTCCCATGCTCATATCTTTCTTTCCAAAATCCTGCTTCCTTAGGCTACCAGAGGTACTAAGCTACAGAGGTACTAAGAAGAAAGATTAAAGCCTAGCGGCTATACAGAAGGGTTTATGACAGGTTAGATGGCTAACACAGACACTTTCGTGAACCCGGACTAGTGCCTTCATCTGTAGGCTATCTAGGTAAGTTTGTATCGCATTCATCAATGTCATGGTACTCCAGCCACATATTGTGATAACTTTTTTTTTTTTATTATTTGAAAAGATATTTATAAAGTATATTATTTTTATTTAATGTTTCCTCCTTTTGAAACTCTGGATAACCATTAATGTGCAGGCACTACTGATGTTTTTTTTTTTTCTACCGAGTATTTAAATTTTCAGTGCTTGAGCTAGTTTGTTTAAAGCTACAGCAGTTTTATCTACTTGAGCTGCAGACAATTCTCTTGATCTTTTCTTTTCTGAGGGGAAATTGGAAAACAGTTCTTAAGAAAAAATAGTTTCATATGTAATAAGAAAGAGGATCATATGATAAGAGAATGGCAGGACAATTGCTCACAACACCTAACAAAGTTAACTCAGAGGGGATTAATTAGTAGGCGGTAGGTAAATTAACATGATATTTTGCTGCAAAAGGGAAATGCTTAAGATACAGTAGAAATATTGATTGTTAATATGTAAAATGAGAAGCTGTGGTTCTTATGGGTTCTTACGAATTGGCAAGTTCAATAAAAGCATATTTTCACTGTTTCCACAAATTTTACTGTTTTGAGAACAGAAGAGATTCGAATGTGCTCAAGCAAAACCACTATGTGCTTTTACAATCAAGTTCCTGATTCTCGACTCAGTTTGCCCCCTACTTTACCAGTTCCCTCCCACCATGATTTCTTGTCACAAACAGGTACTCAAGACCTGTGAATAAATCACCTGCTGTCACCTCAGCCATATTGTTTTGAGGTTATTTTTCTAGCTTATTTCCACAATGAAATCTCACACTCATGTTTCTCTCTCCAGCCTCTAATATTATTGCTTTTCTGAGCATTATTTCTTGAACTGCTTGAGACTGTTGACAGAAAACCATTTACTGAATAGCTCTACCAACACCACTCATAAGAATGCCAGAGTTAAAAAGACAGAGGACGATATCTTTATTCTTGAAATATTTGTATCAGTAAAAATACTGTCTTCTAGAATCACTCAATTCCATCCTAAATTCCTTGTTTAGCACTGAGTGAAATAATGATAGAAGTTCTTTTTTCTTGGGTTATTCTTTTTTCACTTAATTTAGATGGAGATCAGGGCTATTATCTTCTTTTGGAATGTTTCTCTCACTGTTACACCTTCTTCTTCCAAATTGTTCAGCTAGTGTGTTTATAATCAGAATTAGTCTCCCACAAGGGCTTTTCTTTTGAATGTCTTCTTAAAGAAAACAATTTATGTGATTACCCTGATAAAGTAATGAAAATGTACTTTATTGCAAGACAGACATGGTTCAGCCTCTCTCATAACTGACCTCAAAGTGTTGGAGCCAGTGACAATCTCTTCTGGGATTTTTATTCAGTGAATTTTCCATGGCAGCTGTGTTCTGTCTCACATTCACGTAGGTGTGTGAATACAAGCAGAATAAGTGAATGCCAGCCCAAACATTATAAGCACCTTCTGACACAACTTCAAGAGGCAAATAATAGATTAAGTTTTGAACTATAGTAATTCAATAACCCACCATTGCTAAGATTGGCACTTGAGAGCTTGCATCCACTCTGATACTGGCAGATGAGGGACTTGGCACATGTAACATTAAAAATCCTTCTCTTTGAAGTCCACCCTGTCAGTGCTGTGCTTGGATACAAAATTTGTTTTAATTTCATACCTGCCCTCCAAATTTGGCCTGTTAGCATCTGAGGTTTTGGGTTCAGGGTTACTGCTAGTGGATGCATCCTTTCCTTTTATGAACCCCATAGAATACTGCGATTAAACAACCTGAGCTGTTCTGAAACTCTAATACCTTCCTCTTCTCAGTCCTGGACTGAAAAAAAGGACAGGCAGCATATTGCAAACCCTCTAGAAAATAACTTTTGGCATATGATAGTTAAAGCTCAAGATAGTCCCTATCTCATCCCACTGTGTATTTATAATCTCTCTTGAATTCCAGCACGTTTTGTTTTGACATTTTTCTGAAGAGTTACTGAGACAAATATGAGTAGATTCAATCTACTCCAAAACTCTGATACAAAATAAAAGACACCAAAGATTTAGATGTTATAAACAGCTACGTAGTGAATACTTAAATGAGTCATGACAGGAGAGCTTAGGGACTCAGTTTCAAAATGAAGGTTTCTTCTTCTTCAATATCTGTTATAATGCACGAAGTCAAACCCTGAAGCACAAAGTCGTGAACATACAAGACATATTTAAAGGTTTTATTTAACAATCAAGAGACATATAACAAATGACCCAGGGCTTTTATGATAGGCCACCCTCCTGCAGGAGCTCTGCTAGCAGAGCAGGTGCTTTTGTGGCACAGCCCTTTTCCTCTCTGCCCATAGCAGCCTGTGTGGGAGATCCTGCCACTCTCATCTCATCTCTGCTCAGGCTTAAAACTGAAATCAGTCTCATTATGTTTAGACAGGGGAAAACCAGCAGCTGCCCTGTTAGTGAAAGTTGTCTGAAGCAACTTGGTAATTTTGCAAGATGAACCAGTATTTCTCTTCCTCCCCCCTCCCCCCTTCTTTTGTTGTTGCTCTATTGTTCGAAACCATTCCAGCAAAACATAGACTCACTACATAGCCAACACACAGAGCGCTGTTTCCTGTTCATTACTTACGGTATTCCCTGCCTTTGGGGGGATGACCCTTCAAATATGGCAGAGCGAAGCAGCTGCTGCCCTAAAGTGGCTGTTGGAAAACCCGCTTTTTAACTCTGTAGCTCCTCCGATCAGTGGGCACCTGGTATACCTTCCGCACAGCCTGAGACCTGTGCGTACTTTTCAGTATTGCACTTCAGTCAGGTCTGCACCATGGAGAATAAAAATGTTCAATTGCATGAACAATTCTGGGATAAAATCCCTGAGTTGTCTCATCCCCCTGGAGATCTTTTCTTGTGGGAAGATTGAGAGCTGTGCCCAGTTGTCCTCAAGGACAGATTTTGAAAGTATTTCAGGGGCAAGGCTGAATTGACACTTGCAGACAATCTTACTTAAATGCATTTTAGCCTTGTGCAAAATTAAACACTTGTGTAAATATCTTCAGATTTAAAGTTGTCTTAGGAAGACCTCTTGGACGTTATGCTGGGAAGTACTTACAACCCTCTGTTTGGAACTTGTGTAGCCACATCTGAGGCACCATGTCCTGCTTAGAACTCCACCATGTAAAAGAGATATTAATAAATAATAAAAAGAGCAACTCTACCAGAAGACTACTTAGATGGTTAGGGGGCTGACAGATAAAGGGTGGCTCAGGTAATGGAGTGTATTCAGTCTGGAGAAGAGAAGGTTAGGGGAATCTAGTTGCCCACTTCATCAACATAAACATAGTAGGGTGATAGAGAAGATGAGGCCAGACTCTTAGGGGTGTACAGGAGAAGGAGAAGTGACAGCTGTCACAAGTTGCAGCAAGGGAAATTCTGACTTAAGTGAAAGAAGAAGGAATTTGCAATGAGGGTAGTTGAGCTTTGAGCCAGGTTTCCCAGAGAGGTTGTGGACAAGGCCTTCAGGAACCTAACTTCATAGTGATATCAACTGTGTTTTGAGCAGAATGTTGGACCAGATGACCTCCTTAGGTCTCTTGCTCTTAAATGGCCCTATGATGTATTGATCCTCTCAATTTTAGGTTACTGATATTTTCAATATGAGTGTCAGATTATTCCTAAATTATGGCACTTTAAGCTTATAGAGAAAAAAAACAGCACATTGCCTTTTGCTGCAGAAATTGCTGCCTGAAAAAATATTTAGGCATGTGGTTGCAAATAGTCATACTTTTCACTGAGACAGGACTCAGCAGTAGAATAAGCTCTACTATTACCTGCATTCTTTGTCTTGTGCTTCAATCACAGAGGTTTGTATACATACAAATTAAAGGGACGCTATATGATAGAAGAATTGTTACTTTTTTAAAAGCCTCTAGTTGATTAATTATCCAAAGAAAAGGCTTTCTAAAATGCAGTCCTAATTTATGAAGTTCTGCACTTGTCTTTTTATATTTTATTATTGAATTGAGATGTTTAGATTGCTATTTTCTACTGCCATCTTGCAATTAGACCTGGTTATTGCTTTTTTATTATTTGTTTAAAGAAGTTTGGAACTGTTGTGATTTGTTTTGGTTAAATTTTGCATGATTTTACTTACCTCTGTCTTGTAATGTTAGTGCTGTAGATCCTGTGAGAAATTGCAGCCAAACCAAAATTACTTTAGGCCAGTGCTTCTGCCACTATTATCTATTTTTTTCTATTCCTACAAAAATGTAGGATAAAATGTTCTATATTGCACAATCCCTTCCTTTTAGGACAGATTACAAAAGGACGGGCTCTTCCAAAGGACTTATTATTGTTGTTTCTTATTTCTGTTACAGTCATCTGAGGCCTCAGTTATGGTTGTGTTATTCTAGGCATTAGTTTAATATATAGAAGCAGTTCTTGTTCAGTTAACTTATATGTAAGAGACAATAAAAATGGATAAAAGGAAAGAAAATGTATTATCCACAATTTTATAAGGAACTTGAACTTTATCTTCACTGCATAAAGGCAACACAAAAAGTGTTTCTGAATCAAGATTGCTAACTGAAATGAAAATTGTAGTGAATTGAAGGAACAAAAGTCATAGTTATCTCAAAGAACGTAGCTGCAATGGTGGAGATGAGATTGGTAAGCATAAAATGTGCTGCCTAGAATTCTACTTTGACCAAAATTTCTTGACGGGAAAACGTCATCCTTCTAATCCTCCCTTGTCATCCATTGTTGTTAATACCTTTGCAAAGGGTTTCAGTGTTGCTTATGAGGTCTTCTGTAGTGAGTAAGAATGAATCCCTGTCTCTGGAATCTTAATTCAAAGATTTACTAACTAGATCACCCTCTTTCTTAATTAGAAAATGTCATTAGGGTGACTTCTGAACTCTTGCGACTTTATATTCATTTCGTAATGTTATAGTTCATATAGATACTGAACAGAGGTGAGAAGCAAGCTAAATGTAAATCATCATATAAAAAAGTTAGAAGTGTCTTTGTTAAGGTCTTCCTTATCCTGTGAAAAGATACTGCCTAGTTTTGGTCTATGTTTTTATGAAAATCACTATACAAAGGGAATTTGTATGAAAAATGCAATTAAGAAGATCAGTTAAGCTCTTACTTTCCCTGTCTGACTGATCTTAACCATATCTCCATGTATAGTATGTCTAGTTAATTGCTATCTCCAAAGCTAAATATTGATTCTGACATTAGCTGGCTAGATAAGAGAGACTACTTTTCACAGAATATCCATGTTCAAAACTAGCTTTCTCATATAACAGAAACAAAACAAATTCATTATTCATATTTAAATTCTATTATAAGTCTTTATAACTTGTTCTAATCGTATTCCATCCTGTTATGGTTCCAATGGGGTGCTCTTCTTTGCTATTGCTGACCCACTTCCAATAGTGCATTAAGCTATGTGATTAACATCTGTCACATGTTGTTTGTTCTCTCATCTTCTCCCCAGGGATGTAAGTGTGTGCAGTGAAGTGTCTTGTTAATTTGTTATTTTAAATATGCATGTTGCTATGTATTTATTATCGAAGGCAAGGTCATGGAAATGGGCCTTACATTTGGACCAGAAAATGAACAGGTTTGTGATACATATTTTCCTCAGCCCAGATGTAAAATAATATTGTGAGTAAAATTCATGTTGAGATTTCATTTTATAGGAGCAATGCGATGCCTGCCACCTGTTCTTTTTAAAGATTTTGTCAATGTTTTAGTTTACTACATTTGTTCTTACAGAAGTACATGTCTACTTACCAGTCAATTATCCCAAGTTGAAAATGCTTTTTGGATTATTTATTATCTTTTACCTCCAGCAGCAACACTGAAGATATCATAAGCACATATATGTATGGTACTATCTGACAGTATTTTAACCTTAGAAGGATTAGGAATGTCAGTAAAAAAAACAAGCCTTCATCAAGAAGTGATGGGCACAGTTTTACAGCGGTTTAAATTTTTATCTTATTTTTTCTCATCTGTGGTTTCTGAAGTGGTTCCTTGTGCAACTTGTCTTTGTTTTCCTTACTCATTTTTTGTCCAGTTTATTTCTGGTCAGCTTCGCCTGCATAAAAGCTAGAAGCTGTGAGCCATTAGCTTTCAAAAATGTAAAAAGTCGATTTTGTAGTTATTGGGCTGTTTCAGACTGAAGCATTGGAAACAGCTGGGATGCCAATCAATAACTTTCTGAGAAATACTAATTAATGAAAAATTTAGTGGTCTGGATTGCTTTTAGAAAAAGAGGCTCATTCCTTGTCAGGTTTCTATATCCACTGGATGTTTCCTTTGTTCTCCTAAGCATGCTTTCTAAATGGAAAAAGGAAAGTTTGAAAAAGAATATACGATAACAGAAAATGAGAAGATTATAAATATGAACTCTGGCTCACTTAAACTGAATGGCTAACTTTAATTAACCTCATAGGGGCCAGGATTTCATTCTGAAGGTTTCTGATAATGTTTCTCAAGCCACAGAATGCAAGTGTGAAGAAATGCTGTTATCAATGATATACAAAAGTGGAGCATGCCAAGAACTACAATGTATTTTATGAAATTCAGAAAGCTTTCTCTCTGTCTTTGCACTGTCACCAGACTTCCCACATGGGACTGATTTTCTCTGTCACACTTAACTCTTTGAAGCAATCACAGTTGTGAAATTCGGCATATCAGATTTCAGTACTGCCACTTATATCCCTTCTCCTTCACTCTTTGTTGCCTGGTCTAATGCAATTGTTCATCTTGTTCTGGTTGTGCCCAGGATACCCTGCAAACTACAAAAATATCCATTAGATTTGATTAGGGTTATCTAGGTTTTCAAAGCTTAGCAAGCTGATTTAAGAGTTCCTATTTCACGTTTACATTTTTCAACTGAAGTGAGGCCTCTGACCCACTGTTGATATAGCAAGGATAGCTAAGATCACAACAAGGAGAAGACCTGGGTACAGGAGAGACTATTTGCCCCACAAAATCAATTTCATAGTTTACCAAGCTAGGCTGGGAAGCTGTCGTTCATTAAGCTGCTATAACAAACTACCTTTGAATGACCATATCCTCAGGCAGAGAGACACAAGATTAAACCATTCTGTCAGCAGTAAAGATAGAAGACGGCCTTAAAACTGGAGAAGAATTTTCAAGATTAAAAAGAAAAATCAGTTCCTGATGTTAAGCTGAAAGGCTGTCAACACTTCAAGAGTATACTTGAATTAATCTTTCTCTCCCATATCAGGCACGTAGGAGACCAGAATGAAAGATTTGGTTTGTGCCATAGGCTCTCCTCAGTCTGTCCCTAGGATTTGTCTCTCCTGAATCCTCTCATGCTCTGCAGCATGAGGAGATGATAGAAGAAGAGTCTTCACTTGCAAGAATCTAGTACCACAGAGACCCGGGCTAACCAAAAAATCCCAGGCCTCTGTGGTCTGGGTGCTGGACTTCCAAACTTTGTGTCAGGTACTTAATCATTGAGCCAACAGGAACTTTATGACTGCACATAATACTGAGCATGAG
Organism: Aramus guarauna; assembly: GCA_013400195.1. Taxonomy (NCBI): domain Eukaryota; kingdom Metazoa; phylum Chordata; class Aves; order Gruiformes; family Aramidae; genus Aramus; species Aramus guarauna. The sequence goes on along the minus strand of VXBL01001384.1, from coordinate 99,840 downwards.
TTGCTGAAGAAGCCATTGCTTCCTGTTGAATATTATTATGGGGTAATTTCTCATGTAGTTAATTATGTCTAATGTCAAATTAGAATTTGACAGTGTTGATTATAATTGGTTGTGTTTTGCTGCACATGGAAATTCTTAATGCTGCGTTGTTTAAATCATAGTTCTGGAGTAGCAGTTAAGAAGGATTCTTCACAGTGAAGAACTGACAACTGTAATTGTGCAATAGATTAATTGAAACAGGTTAAGCAATTAAGGAATTCTATTTATAGCCAGAACACATTTCTCATTCTTCTTCCAATCCTCCTTATTTGTTACCTTATGTATAAGAGAAAGAAATAGCACAGCTTATGTTCCCACAATCTTAACCAGAAATGATGAATGTTTTGCATAGATTCAGGGGGCAGCATTGAAATCTGGATTAGACATAGGTCAGAATTTGGGTTTCATGGCCAAGTCAGGGTCAGAGCTCAGGTTCTGATTTATATGAGTCTAAGAACTTGGCAAACTTCTTGATGAGATTTCTCATTGGAATGGGAGTGCCATCCCTTATGCTCATCTTCTGGTACAGTCCTCGTCTTGAGCAACGTGGGTCAGCTGCTCCTTTGTGAAAGTTTCATCACTCATCTCAGTCTTAGGAAAGTGACAGACTGTTCCTTAAAGATTTTGGCAATAGCTGAACTTCACTGGAAGAGGCGCCTCTGCCTTGTTTGCACAGGGGCCAGGGCCAAAACCATGAATGTGGTTTCTGATTCAGGGGCTGGAGTCTGAATAATCTGGAGGAATTTGTATTTAGAGTTCTAGTTTTGGCCTACTGTAACTACTTTCTTGTTTTTATTTCTTATATATTGATGAGGTGTTTGAGCAGTATAATTCACAATGAATCAAGAAATATACGACCCAGCCTGGGGCAAAGAACATGAGGTTTTGCTTTGTTCTCTGACTGCTACCTATCCCTTGGCCTCTGTTTCATGATCCTAGGAAGACAGGGTCCATGTTTCATGGGAAGGGAGACAATTATCACTAATGCAGAGAAGGTTAAGAGATTGTAATGAAAGACCTAAGTCCATGGCATACAGGTGAAATAAAATTTTAGCTGCTGTAAAGCTGGTAACTCTTTAGCAGTCAGGAATTAGTTCTTATGAGTTGTACTTTAGTCTACCATTGCAATTTGGTGTCAGAGCAGGGTGCATATCAATGAAAATCACTGTGATATCTCTCATGTCCCATTTATTTTGCTTATTTTAATTATGGTTATAAATGATACCAAGGGTCTTCTCTTGGATCACTCCACATCAGATATAATTTATTTGCTGGATCATTTCTAGATCTCAGTGTTTTCATTTAAAGGTAAAAATGACTCTTCTTATTGTGGCAGCAAATTCCTGTGCATTTTGTTTCATAGTGCAATTAAAGTTCTTTTCACTTGAAAGACTTTTAAGGACTGAGATACCAGTAAGACTTGAAGATTGTTCATTGTTAACTCAATTTTTCTTCAGTAATAGATTAGCAGTACTTTTCAAACACTTATATCCCTTTTGAAGTTCTTAAGTTTATAAGTTAAACATTAAGCACAATAAGCATTATGGTCAATTGCCAGCAGTCAAGATAAGATACGGCCTTACCTTCTTGCTGTTTCCAAAATGACATGAAAACAGTCCTTCCTACTCCTCTAAAATTCTAAAAAAAAGAAACAAAAACTTTTAGGTATTTCTATTTGTCTAGACATAAGCCCAGGTATTTCTTTTTCTACACTAAAAACTTCTGCTGTTGCTATTATGCTAGTACTTAAAGACTAACTGAGGACAGAGCCCCAGAGATGATTTCTGTCCCAATAATCTTATTACTAGAGCTGGCAGAAAGCAATCTCGCAAGTCGTTTCCTCACTGTAGTTCCCCATTTTAGCAAACCTTCATGAGGATGGCTGATTTCTGGTTTTAGACCTTTGTCTACCAAGTGGGTTTGGTCTCTGGGCTGTGTGGCCATAAGTGTCCCACCAACTTCCACGTCAGACGGGTTTCTGGGCTTCATTGGTGAGTTGCCACAAACCCAAGGTCATTAAGGTTTGACCCAAAGTAGCACTTTGCTCTGCTGGAAATATTTTTTTTTTCTGTTTTGGAGAGGAATTACTTATTTTTGTTTATTTTCACTCCAGTGAGGTAGGCATGAAACAGTATTGCTGTTCCTGTGAGAAGCCCAGCTAAACTGTAGCCTCAATAAAGAGGAGGCAAAAGCTTGGGGAGCCTTCAGTGTGCAGAAGAAGGTGCCCTGGCTTGTGCACCGGGTGGACTTGCTGAGGAGGCAGCCCTGTGCCTCACTCTGTGGAGAGAGCAGACCTGACCCAGGTCCCCCCACTCTCTCTGCACGGCAGTAGCAGTTGTGGAGTTATAGGAAGGCCCTGTCTCTGTGCTGTTGACTGTGATAAGACAGGCTTATTTGCTGCTAGCTGCACAAAATACTGGATTTCCAGGTCATGGGAAGTGTGTGGATGAGCTATAGAAATATGAGACCATTGCCTTGCGTACAGCTGGCAAGGTTTCTGGGGGGGGAAATATTTATGGGGGATCTGAATGACCATCCATCTAGAACTTGATATGGCATTGGTGGGGACATGCCGAGCAGTATGACTTAAGTCAGCCAGTATTGTGGGAATCTTAATCACGAGGACACTCATGTTATCTTGGAGCAAACAAGACAGGCAAAAATAGCTGTATAGCCAAGATATTTGCCATTATACTGTCACCGTGGGCCTGCTGTGCTTAAGACCAAAATCATAATCTTGCTGAAGGCTTCTTTATTGCCTACACCATTTTTCACTGTCCAGATTTAAATTTCACAAATGAAAATTAGGAAGCATCATTGCCTTTATTTTTGAGCTGTGTTTTGTTGGTAAGCATTTTAACTTATGTATTTTGAGGCTAAGATCAAGACAAAACATTTCAGCATCATGTCTTTGCTAAATCAATCTCTGATGTTTATGATTGCAGTCAAAAGGGCCTAACCACTGAGTCAGCCTGAATATGTGCTAATATGACTTATGCTGAAGAAATATGAATGTTGCCTTTCAAAATGTGAAGCATGATCTTCAGCTGCCAACTTACCATAACATTATGAGCTTATGAACATAATGGTGTAGGACACACAAGACAAGACAACCCTCGTCATTCCTTATATAGATTTAAAGATGCTGACTTCTATATACAAAACAAACAAACAAACAAAAACCCCAAAACTATAAGACAAGTCTTATAGTCTTATTGCCAAACAAATTCTAACAAATAGAAGCAAAAAGACCTTGGCAGAAATTCTAGTCTGTAGGTATCAAATCAAGAGCTATTTCCCTTGACAATGAAGTGGAGAGTCTTTAGACCATTTCAAATACCCAGAGCAAGGACTTGGCGGCTCTGACATGTTTGAACTGGTGGGTGTTTTTACATGGCTGCAAACAGAAGATGATGCTCTGGGATGACTGTTGTAAGTGAAGATGCATTCCGTCACTAACCTCCTATGGCATCAAGTTGGTTACACAGTCTTAGACACTACAGTAGTTAGACTATTGGCATTGTAACCAGTTATGAAAGGAAAGTTTTGACAGTACCTTCTATGAAAAGTTGCCTTTCATTATTTCAGTCATTTAATGCAAAAGCCTGTGGGTAGGAGTTTGTGCATGCTCTTGGGAATCAAAATCCAAGGCATTCATCAGCAATCTTTCCAAGGTTTTCTATTACCAAATCTCTGAAATATTTTCTGGACAACTGTGAGACTGTCAAGGACTGCCAGCATTACCCCACCTATAAAGGCCAGGAATATCCCACCTCTATACCTGAAGAATGGTGAAGACATTGCGACTCTTGCTGAACAGGGAGTTCTTTAACTGGTCACACACAGAGAACTCTCTACAATGACAGCAATATTTAATAAGCTTAATGGCAGTACAGGATCACAAGTGCTGTATGAGCAAAGCATTTGAACCATTCCTGTATCCACTATTTGCAGAAGGAAAAGTCTTTCCGGTACTGTTGCACCTTACAGTGAGTGATAATTGACATCAGTGATACCAGATGACTACCAATTTTTGAAGAGCTTCCTGTATCAAGTATCTCCAAATTGGGATTTGCACTATACCAAGAGCTTCAGGGAGTGCTTACCAGAATAATAAGCATCACAGCATCATTCAATACTGTGCTGATTGTAGATGCAGCTGAGCCTAAACTTGCTAAGGAACTCAAAAAGCTCTAGGTGAATTTGAGAAATCAGGTGTTCTGAGTTAAGAAGGAAGATTATGCAACTAGATGAATCAATATTGTTTTCTTGTGCTGTGACAACAAAATAAATGGCAATGATGCGTCTGAAGATGAATTCAACAAAGGCAAATATAAGCCCTTCATCTAGATGGAAAACCTCCATGCAACTGTACAGGTTGGAGGCTGGAATGCAGCTTCCCCCCCCCCCCCCCCCCCAGGAAAAAAAAAAAAAAGACCCATTGGACAACAAACTGGGCACAAATCAGCAGTGTGCTCTTACAAGAGAGAAGGTCAAACACATACTGAGATGTATTGGGGAGAGTGGAAGCAGGTCAAAGGAAGTGAGCCTTCTCCTCTATGGCTCTAATGACTACTACAACAACTTTGTTTCTCAAACTCAGCAATCATTAAAATGCTTTACTGCCTGTTAGTGAGGAAGATCCTTAGAGAGGGATTTTCCAGCATATAGAAACATTCAAAAATATCGAGCAACTGCTGCCCACGTCCACACTCATCCATTACAATGAACAGAGACTGCTGCTGATTACTAGCTATGCATCTTTTTGTGGTTTTGGAGCCATTCTCCGCTATTCATTAAGAGATGGAATTGAAGCACCTTTTTCTTTCTACTGAGGAATGCTGACACCAACTGAACAAAATTCAAATTGATTAAGGGCTTGCCACTTCTAAGGATTTACTGCAAAGACAAGCCAACAGCTTCAGTCATATTGCTGTGCATGCAGTGATAGAGTTGCTTGTATGCAGTTATTGAGTGTTACACTAAGTGCTTATGATCTCACAACTTTTTGTGAGCCAGAAAAACAGATTGTAAATGCCAATGTGTGGAGATGACTGCCATTGCATATGCCAGATTGTGCTCTTCCACCTGCAGCTGAATTCTCAGTGCTGGAATTCCTCCATTGCCTTTTCAAGCCAACCATGTCATGAAAATGGCTGCCAATGATCTATCCAGAGCTTGGCATGAGTCCTTGGCTGGGTGAGGAGGAAGAGGTTGGCCAACAGAGTAACTGAATGGAGTTGAAATAATTTTTAACTCAGCAATCTGATCTGTCTGCTTATGAAGAAAGCCTTTTATTTTGCTGTTCCTACAGGAAATAAACAGATTATTTTGGGTTCAGCTACATTATCCATAGCAAATTCAGATTTAGTGCACCTAAAAACATTGACTAGAACTTCCATGTGATGCTCTGGAATCAGTGTTTTGATGGTCACAGTTGAATGTGTCAGCCACCAATAACTACAGTGCCTCCTGGGGACATGGTCAACAATCAGTTCCACTGGCCTCTTCTTTTGAGAGAATTTACTGAGTGTTACAGGTTTCTATACAAAATAGCTCAAACTTATTTTTATTGTCACTGTTAATATTCATTTCAACAGCCTCTGCTGTTTCTAAGAATCTGTGATTCTGCTGTTTCTCAACTATCTGCACATCACAATTACTGAATATGCTGTATTAGACATCAGAACTGCCTTCAGTTCTAGTAAGTTCAAGGTCTTTCCCCCCAGGAACCTGATTTGACTGTTACTACTGCATCATGCTGCTTCCATGGAAACAGTCTGATCAACTGAGTCCGAGATGTTTAAAAAGGATTTAAATAGGCTGACTCCTCATTAATCAGCATAGTTACTCTTGTCCAGCTACGGGACTCAGCCCAGATGAGCTAAACTTGGGACAGGTCTAGCCAAACAACAGTCCTCTCAACCCTGCTCTGTCTGAAAATTGTGATACAGGTCAAAATAACCTGTGAAGCTGTCATTTTACTTCATTTGTATTTACAGAGTAAACCAACTCAGAATTGTAAGAATCTGTGAAGCTGGACCAAATTAAGTTCCTTTAACACTTATTGATACAACCTTGTTAAAGCTCATTGGAGACTTTAGATGGAAGGAACACTTCTGGAGTGTCAAGCAACATAGAAAGATCACAACAGAAGTGAGTGCACACTGACAGATGACTGTGTTATCTGTCATAGAATGGTTTGGGTTAGAAGGGACCTTAAAGATCACCTAGTTCCACTCCCTCTGCCATGAACAGGGACACCCTCCACTAGACCAGGTTGCCCAAAGCCCCATCCAACCTGATCTTGAATGCTTCCAATGAGGGGACATCTACAACTTCTCTGGGCAACCTGTTCCAGTGCCTCACCACCCTCACAGTAAAGAATTTCTTCCTAGTATCTAATCTAAATCTACCCTCCTTCAGCTCAAAGCCATTACCCCTTGTCCTATCACTCCATGCCCTTGTAAACAGCTTTAAAAAAAAACCAAACCCAAAACCAAACCAAACCAAAAAAAAACCCCCAAAAACCAAAACCAAACCGCAGTCTATAGGGGAAAGTTATCTGGTATATGCACAAAGGGATATCATAAGACAAGAGGCCATTTGTGATGCTCTGTTGGTATGCACAGGAGTGTTTTCTCTTGTTGCAGAAAATGTTAATGAATTAATGAATGTTGTTCTTTCTTCTCTCTACTACTACAGCAGCAACTTGAAATACAGGAGGGCCTCATTCATGGTTTTTTTTAATGTATTATGTTGATGATACTCCAAAGGTCATATTCACTTGCTCTTGACTGCATCAGTTTGTGTCAGGCTTCTCAAGCATAATAGGGAGAGATAACATATAACAAGCAGAGTAATGATGTGAAAACATTGCATTAATTCAATTATTATTTAATTTATCATTTAATGCCTTCAGTAGGTTTCACAGAAGATGGGATCAATAGAAAGAGAAAGGTATTGAGAAAGATATCTAGAAGAAGAAATGAGGTTGTCAGGGCAGTCAGAACCTGGGTGACAAGTAAGCGTGAAAAGCATGTAACATGATACTAAGACGACAGATTTTTTTTTATGTTTTGCTGTTGAGCTAACAATTGATAGGAAAAAAAAAAAAAGAAAAAAGAAAAAAAAAAGGAGAAATTACACAGGCCTTCTAGGATCTAGTTAGCTGTATAGACACATTGCTGGTTTGGTGGGACTGATATCAGCTCCTTTGCTGGTATATATTTGTTTGCCAGACCTGCTTGAGCCCCTAAGTTCGGGCTTGTACTAGAAGTTGAGGGAAGGAGGAAGGATGAACTGCAATACTTTTGGAGTCTGGGCTAGTAAGCATAAGATTTTGGTGGTTCTAAGAATCCCCCATCAATTGTCACCGGCCCTGTACTAACTTCTGAGGCTTCCTAAGTGTTAGCCTCAGTTCCTAGCGTGAACTAATGTTCTTTCTCTGAACTTAGCTTGCTAAATTAGTTTTGACATAGAATATTTAACGTACAAACAGTCTATAAAATGTTAATGAAAAATGGTCTCTTTTCCCTGACATAAGATTAACCCAGGCAAAACTACCAAATGCTGTGCAGCTGTATCCAAGTTGAATAATATGAGCCATTACAACAAACTTCAGGACATAAATGAAATTTCTCTAAGAGTTCATTGATGTTTCCCATTATGACACAGTGCATATGGTTCAATTCATTTAATAAAGTTTTATATAAAAAAGAAAAATAACCTATAATTGTTCCATTAACTGCCAGAAATTAGTACTACCTCTGTAGAAGGAAAGCCCCCTCAGTTTCATTCTTGACAATTCAGCCCCAGAAACCAGTAATTTATCTTCATTGCCTCCATGCACCTTAATCAAAAACCAGAAAATGCAACTACTTAAAATGATTTCTAATTAATGCTTTTAAAAGAGGATATTTCATATTAGTGATTTCTTATGATGGGAGGAAAAAAAAAATCACTCTGTAGCCTTTCAGGAAACACAGTATACAGATAACAAATCTCTTGATCATATTTTTCCTTTCACAAAACTTCATCTATGAAGTGTTTTGAGAGTTAATGTGTAATCCATTCATCTGAGTAATGCCATAATGGAAGTCTGTTTTATGTAGCCTCGCCATAACATGCTTATGAGCCCTCAGAAAACACTAGAAGATCCCTACCTTCGCAAACATGGGACCAAGTTATTAATATTTTTTGCTTCTATTTATAAATTAGTGGGTTTTCTTCTTTAAAGACTATAGAATTTGGACCATATGAAAGCAAGAAAAGAATAATAAAGTCATAAAGTTCACCAAGAAAGAACTCTCCTGAAATCTTTTTTGTCTTTATAGGAGAAAATTAAATTAGATTTACAACTAGCTTTTTACCCTTTTTCATTTGGATGCATATGATATAAGGTTTCCCACAATGAAGGATATTTCTATGTAAACTTTTTTTTTGTCCACAGTAAAACATGTATGCTACAACTGTCTTGCTAATAGTGTGTAATACAATATTTTTTCTCTTCTTTGTTTAATTTCCAGTAGATAGTTGCATTAACTGTTAAACAAAATGATATGAAAAATCATAAAGAAAACATAAAAATAATCCCCCGGAATAGGTAAATCTATGTGTACCTCAGGTGAGTTTTGCATAAGAAAGATTTAAAGAATGCATGCACATTTTTGCCACTGACTCACTGTAGGTGATAAGAAGAGTAGGAGTCCAGAAACATGACTGTAAATGCCAAAGCTACCATCCATCTGATATATCACACCAGGTTGGCCATATATCCTCACTGAAGCTCAGGAGTGCTTCATGGCTCACCCCGGGGTCCTGGTGCGGTGATCATTCAGAGCTGGCTGGAGCATGCTGTATATCCATTCTGGTCCTCTCTTCTTTCTCCAAGAGTAAAGGTGTTGAGAAAGAGCTGGTATGCATCTGGATTTTATCATAATATAGGGCAATATGTTCAATGTTTTCTTTTTAAGCACTTCCAGAACCAACTATTTATATATAGCTGGCGAAGAGATAAAGATGAGTTACAGATTGACTTTGATAATATAAAATGAACTGTTCTCATGGTATAGGATATATTCCAGCACCATAATGCTGGAAAATAGCCCAAACCAATGAGTCCTGGGAGCTGCAGTTTCATTCATTGAGCCCAATGCCACCAGCTCCAAACCAATGCCTAACGGAGGCTATGTAAGAAAACAATTTTGTCACACTGCCCAGTTTACTGAGTAGCATCAGAGGAGGTGGAGAAAAATCTTGTGCTGACCTTACCTCACCACCTCTGGTACTCATAGCTCAGATATTCCTATTAGATAATGTAAAATCATAAAAGCAGAGGAATCTAAATGACCTGATGGACCGAAAGAGATTGTCTCATCCATCTGTTTTTCTCATCTCTTGTCAAGGTTGTCTAACTTGTTCTTTAAAGACCTCCAAAGTGGGAACTTCCCAAATAGTGTTATATGCTGCTTCATGGTTTTTCCCAATATCTTTTATTTCTTCACTGTCATTCAAACTTATCAGCCAGAGCAATGAAAAAAAGTAATCCTCTTCCTTTTTACAGCTTTTTCTGTAACTGAATATTTTTGTTATGCCTTCTCTCAGTTGTTTGGTTTTGTTCTTTTGTTTTTTTAAGTGGAGCAACCCCATTTTCTTCAGCCTTCTCTTGTGTTATATTTTCTTCACTTATATTTATATTTGGTGTTCTGTCCAGAGCCTTTTCACTTGGCCTGCTTCTTTCTTGAAATGTGGTGCCCAGCACTGGACAACTACTGCTTGCTCTAAATAGTCTGGAAAGATAGATTGTCATTGTGCTTTTGCTCTGATTGCACATCTTGTTACGTTGCATGCCTTTTTCAAAGCAGTGTGGCCCTGTTGGCATGCAGCTTGAATGGCATGTGTTTTCTCTGCACAACTCAGCCAGTGTTTCCTCCCTCCTGTTCACTTTTTCAACACAACATGTGAGTCTTGTAGTTACCCCTATAAAATATTGTCTTGTTTTCTCAGAATTTCAGTTATCCAATTTGCCGTTCTGAATTGCTCCCTCCTCCAGAATATTGGTAAAAGTTGTCAAGATAACCTGTTCTGGAAATATTTTTTTACTGCATCATTCTACAGCTGCTTATGCTTATGCTGTGATGGTGATGTCCCTTTTTTGTAGCTTTGTTCAAAATTTTGAAACAGGTCATGGAACTCTTTTTTGGAATTCACTTTTTTTTTTTTTTTAGTACTGCAACTGAAAATATCCCTGTATATCCTAGAAGTCAGATAGGTGTTTAGCAGAGCTTTTGGGAGCTGATATTGCAAAGCACTACTACATCTTGGCAAGAAGCCTCCTTTGGAAGGTGTTAACACATGACCTGTTCTGGATTTTTGGTGATGGAGAGAGAACTCTTAATTAAGAGACACCATATTGTCATAGTTGTGTAAGATACTGTCTGAATTTAGTCACATCTACATAGACAGTGGAGTCTTCAGTGCTAATTCTGAGAACTAAGCTCGTGGGAGGCTCCACTGACACTATGACTACCTCAGATTCCGTGCTTAAAATTAGATGTTGTAATATTTTTCCCTCTGTGCCCCAAACGTCCTGTGAATGTAACTCATTTCATCTAGTTTCAGCTGCCTGGGAGCTAAAGTTGTCTAGTTTAAGCTACATGTCTAAAATCGCACTGTAGCCAGGGGACTCTCCAGAGGATCATTCATCCTTTCTCACTTTTGACTGGCTTCTTCCCTGGACAAGCTTATTATGTTTTCTTAGGCATTGAAGGGGCCTAGATGACTCAGATTGAGACTGTTAACATTAGATAGGATTAACATAGGCTTACATTTGAGGTTATTCATATGTGAAGCTAGATAATTATACTTCATGAGGACATTTAAAGGCTAAATGGTGCTACTGAATGGACTCAGTTGATAATGTATTTTAGAAGTGTGATGGTAAAACATAAAAGAAGGAAGGTATGAATCTTGTACCTTTAGGCACACAAAGACTTTTTGTCTTGCTTTTGGAGATGATCCATGAAATGACAATGAACAGAAGAGCCTCCTGGTAAAATGAACAACTCATGCATTCTACTGTGCAAAAACTTGTGTGCAATTAATGGAACAATATGATATGGCTCTACAGGCTGGAGCAAGTTTTGCAAAAGCATAGTAGGTGACTTTTGTTGTCTTTTCCTTTCGTGGGATTCTTCAGTCTACTAAAACAAGGTTACTTTAGTGAAATTAAGCTTTAAGCAGTTCATTTTTGTTTGCATGGGTTGAATTCTGTCCTGCATTTTGTGTATCAGAAGATTCTTTTATCTAATTTTTTGTTTTAAATCTGATTTAATATCTTTTAAATCAATGACTTTCAGAGAAAGTAATAAAATAAAGCAGCAGTAATTTATGGATGGTCAGAGGAGTGAGAAGAAAATGGGATATGAAAAAAGGAGAAATAATGAGACTGGAATCATTCCTGCTATTACGGGTTAGCATACATAATAAGTTGTGCCAGTTGTGTGGTGTTGATACTGAATTAAAACAAAAGTTGTTTACTGAAGATCTGTGAACAAAAAGAGAGGTTTGACTGTGTTTTTTACACAGAAAAATGCTGCAACATGCAAAGAGCTATATAAGTTCTTAAATAAATGATTGTCTTAGAACTGTCATTACTCCATCTAATAGGAGTTTAATTTTTCATATTTATTACTTTTCTGCATAGTGGAAGATGATAAATGAGTTTCTGAAATTGGGAAATAAGCTACACTTTTTATCAAGTATTATTTATGAAAATATGCTTTTCTGGAGACATAATAAAAGTGTGAACATAAAAATATCTGTTTATTTTGTATTGACATGTGTGGAATAAGGTAGTTTGAGCAATCTCATCCCTATACATTATCCACATTTTTAGATTTTTTTTTTTTCTTTTATGGAATTAATCCTAGCAGGTAGTGGATTCCAGAAGAGAAATCAAAATCTTAAATGAGCAGAAAAATAAAAGAACACTGATCACATGAATATTTATCAACATTATGATTAGAGAGAGCTTTTAGGTACAAAAATTAAATTACATCATGATACAAACTTACTAAAAATTTATAGATGTTTCTCAAGGTATGTTCAAAGATCTGAGTAGTCAAATATCCAAATCATTCTTTCTAACTGGGAAAGTTTGGGCTATCCCAAAGATCAATTTTTTTTCTCCCCCCCCCCCCCCAAAAAAAAATAATTAATATATACCTTATATTTCCAGTCTGTTACATCCTATAAGACAATCATTGGCTTCTGTGCAGTGAATCTAGGGTATTTCATGTGAACAAACTGGGAGTAGGAATGCAACATCAATACATTAGGTTATAATAAAGAGTTGAAACTTGTGATACTGGTTTTTTGATGTTTCTTCGGTTGGCAAAGGCACCATTCACTTTCTGCATTTATATTGCTGCTCTGATGTTTTCTCCCTTCAGAATTCCTAATCTTTTCAGTTCCTTTCCCTCTTTTCTTTGAGGGAAAAAATTCTGGCAGTTGGGATAGGAAAAGCTTCAGACACACACTGTGAACATCTGGGAAAATTGACAGTAGAGTGTTGAGTCCAGCAGCCAAGTAGTTGGCCAAGTCCTTTGCACTGCAATTGCTGGGTTATCTCTGTCCTTGGAGACCAATATTAAGTGTGCTTTTTTTTTTTAAGAGAATTGGTAGAAGTATCATCATGGAAGCATTTGCTCATCCTTTCTGACACTCTACTGAGTTCAACGAAGTCTTGGAAGAGTTTCAGAACAAACGCTGTAACAAGAGACTTTCTGGTCCGTGTTCTGCCCAGCTGTGACGCTGTCCCCAGGCCTGATGTGGCGGTGGCACCAAGCGCACACTATGTTTGTGGATCCTCAGCTGTTCTTCATTTCCCCACACAGCTGTGGGAGTAGTTCTTATGTTGGCGTAATCTTTCACCAGGACTAAAACCAATTCAAATCTTCACCCTGAAGTCTGGTATTTTTCGTCTGTGTTTGGCACCTTCTATATCTTTACCTGTTTGGTTTTTTTTTTTTAAATTATTTTCTATCAGAATCATTGTTTACCATAAAAATTTCCATTGCTCTAGTTTATCTCAGAAAGCAATCTAAGTTTATTGCCTTACAAAAAAAATTGCAGACTCTGGGGGGCTTAAGGCTTTCCTGAGCTGCTTTTGGGCTGAAGGACTGTGAGGGAAAGGCTTTTTGCATTTTTCATCTTGTACAATGGTGAGTACAATTTTGACACTTGGCAAATAAGAAATATGTGCAATTAATAAAGGAAAGACATGTTGCTCCTTTGAATCTTCCCCCCCTCAGGAATATTTAGTAAGTGGTAGGGTCTTTTTTTAATGCAAAAGCATAAGAAGACTGAAAGAAAGACAGCATCAAAACATCCTTGTAATAGAAATATGTGACATAAATATACATTTGTATGTTAGGGACCAAACCGAGCACATCATACAACTAAAACCAGGCAAAATGGGGAAAAAGCGCAAGGCAAGGAAGACGTTTGGCTACTTGCCTTCTACCAGGCAACACTGCCACCAGCATGGCTAAGTGTTCAAATGAGATGAGTTCAGAGATGAAGAACAGCTGGTAATAACTAAACCAGAGGGAGACAGGAGAACACTTGCAGAAGTTTGAACTTGGGAAAGTTGTGTCTTTGGATTTGTTTATTTCTTGTCTGATTTTTGCAGGTCTTTTTACATTACCTTTCCATCAGGTTACATAGTTGTTATCATGCAGCAAATCAGAGGTGAACACAACACTTGATTAAAAATAACAAATCTAACCATGATTTTTGGGATGATAAAGAAGTAAAATTGAAAAGCCTACGGGGGAAACGCAAGAGTGCTGTAGAGAGACACCAGCAGGGAAGGATGCAGATCAAGCCACAGAAATGACAGGTGAGCAGCCTGTTTAAGTTTCACAAAGTTTACCACACTGTACTGCAATCTCACTTGGGTTAGGTATTTGTTAATGCCTGCGCGGTCGTGTGAGGGTACACGCTTTATTTAGCATGGGTTGTATCCTTTGGTAGGGTAATCTCTCTGTAATTTAACTGATATCAGATCTGGTTTCCATAAAATCAAAGGTATGAAAGAGAATTTAACTTTTTGCGTCAGGGCCATGGGAGGCCCAACTGCCCCTGCACGCTCCCCGGGGCTTCCCCCGCCATGGACGCAGCCCAGGACCCGCCTCAGCACCGTCTGCCCCTGTGTGCGCTGGCCCAGGCTTCCCGGGCAGCCCCAGACCCCCAGGGAGCTGCCAGCCCGCGCTGCACCCCGCCAGCCCGCGCTGTTACAATTTCCCAAAAAGAAAGGATTTTATTTATTTATGTTTTTTCACCCCTTAAATTAACCTCAGGGAAGTATTCACAGTCTCCTATCTCTCTGAAACTTCTGTCTTACTGCATCGTACTCTGAAATATAGTACCTGGAGGCACTTGAAACTTCAAATATAGTAATGCCTCTCCTTCATTCCTCAGAGCGAAAGACCCAGAACCTCTAAATGTCCCTAGAATGCTCCTTTCAAGACTAGCAATGCACAGTAAGTAAAAATACTTTTAAAAGCCTGTTTTTATGATACAGTTAGATATAGTTACAAGCAAGGATTGCAAACATTATCAAACTTAACTCTTAAAGGGTGTTTTTCATTGATGGTCTTTTTAATGGTGTCAAGAAAAAAAGTAAAGGTACAGGGAATAAAACATTAGCTTTTTAATTTTGATAATTATAGATAAGTTTAATTATGCTAAACTGTATACCTATTCTGAGAGATACATCCGGAGTACTGCAACTATTTCTAAGCAGAGTGAAAATATAGAGGGAAAATTAAATAGGGGCATAAAGAAACCCTGAAGGTTCACATTATGTATTAGTGTGAATGGCTAAATGACAGGATATTTCAGAGGTAAAGAAAATAACATATTTCATACAAATAGTAGCAGTCTCATTTACATGAATATGAGTATTTACTGAGTGTAAATGGCAACATTCCACTAATTATATTTCATGCAATGCACATCTACACCGTATTTCATAAGTACTGGTAAAGATCCAGTATGTTTGCCTGTTTGGTTTGGGTTTTTTTTCCACCTATCAGAGCATACAGATATGCTTATAGTCAGAAGTCTGTCAACCNTTCCCACCTATCAGAGCATACAGATATGTTTATAGTCAGAAGTCTAATTATTTGGACTTTAAAAATACAAAATTGTCCATCAAAGCCTCCTAGAAACTGTCCTGGTTTAAAGTAACTCCTATAAAACCTGCAACTGGCCTCACACTCTGCTGGTTCTCTGCCCTCTGCTAAGAAATGGGCCTTCTCCCATCCCAGTTTATCCAAAGGTCTGACAGATCTGGGTGCATCAGAGAAGAGATGCAGCTTTTAGGCGTCTAGGGGATGCTAGTGAAAAAGCTGGATACTGCATCCTTCTTTTGTGTACCAGCGAAACTCCAGCTCAGATGTGGTCACCCATAGATGTGACTGTATGTAGGTTATCACTAGGGCTGAGACAAACTGACTCATTGTGCATCTCTGCCAGCAGTCTACGAGTGCTCCGTGAATATTTCGTTCAATTATTTTATTTTGAGATTTTTAGTTTGTTTTTGCAAAAACTCCTTGACTGTTTCTTATAGACTGCTCTTAGCAGTATACTTGACTCTTATCTCTGCAAGCGAGCAACTGAAACATCTTGTTAAAGTCTCTTCTCTTTACAGTGTCTTGTTTAAGTTCTTTCTTAACAATTCCAATGCCTTTTTCTTTACTTTTTTTCCAGACTTCATACTAAAAAGCCCTCCAGCTGAGTTATGCCCCTTCGTCACGGAATTCACACCCCACCCCCTCCACTGACGCAAACTTTGGAGAGCAGCTCTATGGAGGGTAACCTAAGTGCTGCCTCCAGAGCTAAGTGTGCTGTCCTTGCTTGTTATTGTAACATTGATATACATATCTTCCTTTCCTCATTTGTTATACCCTAATGTCATTAGGACAAGCCTGCAGCAATTTTAAAAGCTGGCTGCACAACCTCTTTGACGTCATTACAGAAAGGTCTCGACTGCAGACCCTGCATATACTGTCTGTGATATAGTGTATAAAAATCCATGTCAGTGCTGGCTCTGGGGGAGCACTGGAAATGATTCAACTGTCTGGAATGGGCAGATGGCTGCTATCAGAGTTTTATTATCACCATCATTATTATTACAGTGGTTTGTGACACATATTGAACTTTCAGACTAGTGTTAAAGCTCAAGTATTTGAGCAACACTTTCTGAAATTCAAATCTTCCAAATCCTTTCCAATCTGAATCCAAAAAGCAGGAGTAAGTTTAGAGCTAATTAGACAGATTGCTTGGTTCCACTTCCAACTTTCAGAATAATTATCTCAAAATTCTTGTTCTCATGTAAACACAACTGTTAACTATTTTTAATTGCCTTGATTTATTGCAGAACTCAAATTCAGTACATGTTGAATGTTCAGCAGGGTGGAAAAGAAATTTGAGTTAGTTAAGGGTGCGTATGGATTGGATTGTCTCCCATGGCCTCTGTTTGGAAAAGCTTATAGTGAACCTAGGATAATAGACACTGCCTGCTGGAGGCATCCTCTATAACTAAGCATTTTGAGGGATACAGGATTAATTGATATAGGTTTCTTTTAAACAAATGAACTTGCAATGTGAGTAGATTTGCTGGGAATACTCTGAGTGACATCTTGTTTTTATCTTATAGCTGCTGCCTCCATTCTGTTGGCAGCATATGGGCATTTCACCTCTTATGATTTTCTTGTAATGCATCAGCAGACGGCTGAGGCTTGTTCTGGTTCTGGTAGTGGCTCAGACTGGGTTATGTTGGTTGTCTGTCACTGCTTTGTACTTTTCTTTGGTTTTGTCTCCATTGCTGTCCTGTAGCCCACCCGTGTGAGCATAAACCACCTCTACTTGTGCCTTTCCCTTTTGTGATTCCTTTTGTGGCTGCATTTAGTCAATGACCTGAATGCAGTGGCGCTGGCTTTTGGATTGTCTGTTCTGGTCAAATTTCCTATTTAACTTGGTGTGCTTTTCACTCTGCAACTGGCACGTCAGCAGAGGTCCCCTCAGCAGAGGGGGCATATTAATTCAATGGCATATTAATTTCTATTTCCAGGAAGGCCAGAATTGCTAAGCAAACGCCTTCTCCTGTTCGTTTTGCCTTCACCATCAACCTCTTTTCCTCCACATAGTGACGTCTTGGGCAAGGTATCTAGTGGGCATACTTTCATTTCTTATTGACTTAGAGCTAGTTTGTATCACAGTTATCTCCTCTTCTTAACATCATTGTCTCCAGTACCTTCACAATGCCCTGGAGTCCTTTTCAGTGTCAGGTTCAGTGTCAGAAACCCTGTTATGCACCTGAAATTGCTCTTCTAGCCTAGGTTGGAACTGAGACGCACTTTCACAGAGACAAAGGGAAACAAAAACAGTTTTCATTTCTCCTCTTCCTAAGTCTGGGTCTATTCTGTCTTCTGTAACAGAATTTTGTATCCAGATAAGTATCACAGTAATTACATGCGTCCTTACACTACCCTTCCTCTATGCTACAGTGGTGAAAAAGTCCATTGCAAATAAAAGTCTGATTTTGAAGGGGGCAAGGAAGGTAGCTGTATTACCTGACTGACTAGAGCTCCTGTGCTCTGCATTCAGCACATTCACTTATAAACGACACTGGATGAAGTTTCTCCCTAAACCAGCTTTTCCCAGGCATCGATTGCCACCAGTGACGGAAGCTGCAGTCTGTAATGGATCTAGAGGTCAGCTTCTAGTGACACAGTTTCAAGGAAGATGCAGAGTATGAGCTCCAGAAAGTCAATCACAGGGAAATGGCTTCCAGTTTGTAACCATCAGAAGTGGCGGCAGCGGTGGGGCATTACGGGGCATTACCCCACAGCTTGTGAGCTCAGTGTCTTTTCCAAAAGAGCAGGGTCAACCCCTCCACAGCTGTTTGGACTCTGTCACCTGTAATCAGAGATAGCTGAGCTGCTGGAAAGGTCATGCGAGGAAGGACTAGCGATTGCTGCGAAAGTTTCCCTTTCCTCTGTCGTAACTGTCTGGAAAGATACTCCTCTTCGTAGCTGGCTTTCGGCTGTGTAACTCTCAGCAGTGCCAGAGCTCATCTCCTTCTGTTGTTCAGGGAAACTCACTGTGTCTCAGCCTTGTTCCTCCCCTTTGCTGCCCACAGAGCATGGCTCTGTAGTGAAGGTCACGGACACCATGCATCTCCAACCGGGAAGGAAAGAGAAGGGTATGTTACTCACTATTCCAGACATGACTGCTTTCAGAGAATCATTGAACACATCTTATTGCACTACACTTAAGTGGAAAGGAATCTCCTGAGAGATTTAAAATAACCTAATCACCAAGTGAAGGCAAGTTTAGTGAGTCTATGTCTGTGTTGTTTTCAATTAATATGCCTAGCAACCTTGAGTGGCTGTGTCTGTATCGCCTGAAGTTTTTCTCAGACTGTACTCCCACTTGATAGCAGGCAAAAAATACATTTTGCTGACATCTTTCATATGCATTCTCTTGTCTTCCCCCAATAATTAACATGACAGATAGTGGCACTGAGAGATAAAATGGCTCATGTAGACTAATTTACACAGTGCTTAGGGTTCAATGGATAGCTTACTAAGATATGTATCCTCTCTCGTACCCCTTCACCTAAAATATTCAGCCTGACTTGGATCCCTACCATGACAGCTTACTTCTATGGTTGTGCAAGCATAAGCTACTTGTCAGATGTGTATCTGACCTTGCTTTCAGAGGAAAATGAGGCTGCAAGGAGATTTTCAATCAAAGCCAGTCAATGATGAGATGAAACCGCATAAGAAGAATTGACTCAAAAGGATAAATGAACTCAGATTGAGTTGTGCAATGCTGCAACTGGCCTGCTAACTGCACCCAGGCTAGTTCACCAGTGGCTAGTTCAGGAAACTCCTTGCTCATTTCTGGGATAACTGGCTTTTGACACACCTTCATAGGATGTGCACAGGGGTGGCCAGCTTTCCACACCCTCAAAGCTGCATGCCCAAATCTTCTTATGATCAAGACCACAGACACATATTTCTTGAGCTATGAGGAGGGTGATCTGGAGGAGACTTTCACAAGCAAGAGACGATGTTAACTCCTGAGAGAAGTGTCTGGTGTGCAACTGAGTCCCACAGCAGGCTGGCAGTGTCTGCCTTGGCAGTTCCTTCTGGCCCACCTGTGCTCATAGCTGGGGATGTGGATTGTCAAAACTGTGCCACTCTTGGTCATGGCAAAGCCATGTTTAGACTGCTCGTAGACAACAACTGCTTTGGCATCAGTAGCTGGGTCTCCTAGAGAAAAGAGATCTCTCAGTGAATGGAGAAGTGAATGAAAAGGGCATTCTTTTCTGCAGAGGTCATATCTGTGCCAGGCAGGTTAGCTCATAGCCGAGCCACATCCAGTGAGTGGTACCACTGTGCAGGGCTCCTGAATTCCAGCCCTCAGTCAGCGGCCCGTTTCTTGATTGCTCATTCATCTCCAAAGACCTCTATGGCGGGCTGGAACCGGGACAGACCATTCAGATTAATTCAACTGTGAGCCTGGAATCTACATGGTCTGTGTGTTCTTGAAATACATTTGGCCCAGATCAAAGGGAAATAAAGCAGAGTTTGCATATTTTTCTGTGGGATTAGAATCAGAGAAATCTGAACAAAAACAGAACAAGATTTTTTTTCTTTAATATGTTTGGATTTTTATTTTTTCATGGAAATCCTGACAGAGTGCTTCTTTCCTATTCCTTTAAAAAACGTTTGCACTTGACCTATTTTCTTCTCAGGTTTACCTACATACAGCATTTTCTGTAGCTCAGGAGAATGCATCAGCTGCAGACAAGAAGAAAAAAAGCATTAGCCTCACAAAATTACAATATGATATCTGAGTTTGGCTGGTGACCATGCTCTAAAAGCCACAACAGTCAGGACACAGGGTCAGTTGTGAAACATACCTAGTATTCTCAGACCTGTTCCCATAAAGAAAATCATTCCTTTATGAACAATGAAAATGTGTGTGCACGCACACAGGTTTAGTCATCCAGAACCAGATGTGTGATAGGTGAGGTAGCATTTTAGGGAAGGGGAAGGGAGAGCAGGGGAAGGAAGGAAGGAAGGAAGGAAGGAAGGAAGGAAGGAAGGAAGGAAATAATAAGATGCTCAGGAAGGTGGAAAACACTGTTTTTTCTGTGACAAAATAGTAGATGTTTAAGTTGAGGGGGGTCAGTATTTCATAGGTAACTAATTTCATGGATATATAGCAAACAGTGTTTTTGTAGATGCTAGAAATATGTCCTTGTGTACTTCTAAAAACCCTGCAAAACAAACAATAGTGGGATTTTAACTTATTTGATTTGCTGGAGCTTTACTGTTGAAAGAATCCCAAAGACCAAAAGATGACATGGCATTTGAAAGAGATAGATGAATGGGACATCCAGTGTATGGACATTAGTTTTCATTTGAGATCACTTGGCTGCAGCACCCAAAAAGAACACTTTCATCAGTTATTGCTCAGTTAGAATTTAAGAGTATGGGGAAAAGAAAGGGGAGGGGCGCAAAAATTACTGTGAAATACAGTCTCTAGATATAGTTAGATTTTTGGCAATCTTGGTTTCCTGGTCCTCTGTATTCTACACACAGTACTGTGGCCAGAACAAGCTACTGTAGATGTGAGAAGAAAATGCACATCATCCTGATCTAAAGCACATGTCTCAACCACTCCATCTTACCTCAGAATTTAGCCAGTGGTAACACATTAAAATACTTATAAGTCCATTCAGCACAGGGCTGTGTTACATATGTATGCTGGCCTATTCATTAAAATTCATGAGTAGTAGTGCCTTAAACTTGCCTACTACAAGGATTTTTTTGTTTGGATAGTCCAGACAGGCTCATAAAATCCACCAATGCTTTATATTCTAGATCCAACTCTGCAACAATAAAGTTCCTTAAAATTACATATATACAGAACTAAAATAAATGCCACAATATAAAGAAAACCGTCAAAGCCCCACATTGTATTCTTAAACTTTCAGCTTTATCATTTGCTGTAAGGTTAGTATCTGTGCACTGGCTGAATTAAAGCAGTTCTTATATTTCATAGCTGGAATTCCAGTAAAAGTGGAGCATGATATGCAAATATTTTCCTGACTTTATACATAGCCTCAAAATTAATAATTTCTGGAAAGAGATTTTTTTTTTAAGAAAGGCAGCATGAATAAGTGCTTAAACTAGGCTAGCAGGATATATAATAGCCTGCCACTAATCCTTTTAGCTAATCCATCTATTTTATCAGTCTCACCTGAGAAGATGTCTTTTTTTCTTCACTTCTCCTGGAAGGTTTAACGTTGGATTTGCACATTCTACAAAAGACATAACCAGGTGTATAACATGACAAGTACGTGCAATCCTGCTGATGTGATAACCACTGTGAATGAGATTTCGAACCTTGTGGCAGAGAATTGCCTATGACAGCTTAAGAGTGAGTCTGTAGGCAGGTTTGTGTCTAGAAAGGCTTTGCTTAAGGTTTGTATTTAAAAATGATGTACCTATTGGAACAAAGTGAAGTAACTAATTAAGACAAGAATAGATGATACTAGTTTCCTGGCTAAAGTAACAATTGTAAAAAAGAAGAAGAATAATCATTAAGTCCTGGATTATGGAAGAATTTCTATATTTTCTTGTATCATGTTAGACTTAAATCCAAGATCACCTTATAAATATATACATAAACACACATGTACATACTTTATTTTATATGTGCAGGCTATAAATTATACCTTTTGAAGGCGACTTCTGCAACTACCTAGAGACTTTGTAGCAAACCCTGTAAGCTAGAAAATGCCACAATGATGAGTAATCACTGGTATTTCCATATGTTTTTAATTTTTATATTTCAATTGAATGTATTTTTTAAAGTTCCCTACATTTTCACTCCTACATTTCCTCCTTTTTTTTTTTTTTTTTCTTTCTTTTTTTTATCGATAATCCATAGTTTGAACAGCTCTTAGGAAGGTACACAGGGGTTAGTGAGGGACTTTGATCTCTGGGCATCTCTGCAAGAGGAGATTTGCAGTGTTTTGCACATCAGTAGCAGTAGATGCTTGGACAATTAGTGGAAACTTGCTGAGGAGCACCTTTACTCTTTCCATCCCCTGTGAACCATGATAAGTGACTGAGTGTGTTTATGGGTCACGTGAATTTCTGGTGCTTCCTGTGTGCCATAGGTAGTCTCTACTCTCCTTTTTTTATAAGACCTACACTTTTCATGTCCTCTGTGTTTTCAAGTTTTTTGTCTATCATGCTGTAATATTTCTGTATTCAGTGCTGCATCAAACTAGTTAAACCCCATAGCAGTGCAAGCAATACAGTGGTGGTGGCATGGAGCTTGGTGTGTCTCAGCTGCTTGAGTACTTACCCAGCATCTCAGGCGGGCTGGGGGCTGCGTTTGAGTTCTTCATCTCTTCAGCCTCATGAAGAGCACTCTTACCTGAACTGCTGGTTTTCAAATTGGCAGCTTTGCAGTGATGATTGCATTGGTTTCCAGCAGTACGTGCCCATGGAATTTCTTCCAGATACTTCTTCAGACAGGAAATCTTAATGTGGCATGTAGCAGGTCCTGAGTGTCTGCAGTTTGCTTTTTGACTTATCAACATAATTTGTGATCTTTCAGTTAATAAGCCCCAGACTCCAGTAGTTCAATGCATGTCCTGTTCAGCCTCATCCTGGCTGGGAGGACTGTGGTAACCTCTGGCAGAAGAGCAAGTGGGAGGCTGGGAGTGATGACTTCTATAGCTGACCCAGTGCCAAATGTGATGCAACAGGTTGAAGCTGATTTGAGAACATCTGTGAGCTGCACTTCAGGAAATGACAACTCTGCAGGTATCTGCTTGGAAGCACAGCTAAAAGCATGTTGTTCCACTGGTGGAGTCCTAAATGAGATGTGGTATCAGATTTATTGTCATATGATATTATTTAATTTAATAAGGTAGGCTAAAGGAGAAAAGACCCCTCATTTTTATAGCAAAAGGTAAGACAGAAAACAAAAGGTAAGACAGACTCAACAAGAATTCCCCTAGCTGTATGCTTTTCTTCTGAACTGTTTAAAAAACAAAGCAATGGCCTCTGCGCGGAGATGTAACACAAAATCCCTTTTCTCTTTCCCACTTCCTGATGAAGCTGCTGAAGTTCGCAAGCAGCAGAGCATTCTACAGGCAATGAGACTGCACCACAAATTACTTCATGTGAACATAAAATATTAGAAAAGCCTGGTCTTTCTGTAACTTCCTTTCATGCTGTAGCCAGAGAAGATGGCAGAGAAAAGGTCTCTCTCTCTCTCTCTCCGAGTTGTCACCTTGAGAAAACCTGAAGCCTTTCCCTTCTCACAGGTGTGGTGTTCATTCTTCCCCATTCCCACTCTCCGCGTTCCCGTGTTTACTATCTGCTGCCTTGCTGCTGCTAGCTTAGGCTTTCCATGTGAATGAATCTTTGACCGACCTTCCTCACACCTTTTGCTGTGGCATATAGCTCTGTCAGGTCTGAAGTCGTTTATGGATTTTATTTGTTTACATAGCTCCAATGTGAAGATTACTCTGTGAAAGTTCTCAGAGCATCCTGAGTGAACGCAACAGTTCAGCCCCTCCTTCAGGACACTTTGTAATTGATATATTTTGGAAGAAAAAAGGTAGGTTTTTTTCTTGTAGGCTATCTGGGAAAGTCTTACTTTCTCACAGTAAATATTAGAGTACCTTTCATTTCTGACCAGTCAGGCGGCTTACTGACAGGTCTATGGTTTCTTGTGTATGTAGTAAACTCAGTCTGAAACTCATACCCTGTCTGTCATATTGTTATTACAGGCATAAATTTAAATAATATATATCTGTTTCAAATAAGTTGAATAGTTATGCTCTTGCCTTGCTTTTCTGCAGCATCTGGGATCCATCAAATTATTATGCAGCTGGTTAGATGTAAAATACATTTGGGTACTCAGTGCCTGTATTTTCTGTTTCTGTGAATTGTTGGTGTTTTATTGTCTCTTTGTTTCAAATAACCAAAATTTTAATACTCTATATTTAGATTGTGTGGACAGCTTAGTTTGGTAACTTATATCATCCTAAACAAATTTCTATTATTGAGACAATTAGGTGACATTTTATAATGTGAATCTATCGTTAATTTAAGTCATTACGAGAAGCAACAGTGTAACTCCTCATAGGTATAAATAGATATGCAAACACAAATTAACATTGTTCTGTTTTTTTTGAAATAAATTTTATTTATGCTTAGAAGTATAGCAGCACTAGTTTTAATGTTATAGTTCAACTTCGACTTGTTTTGAATGTTGTTTTTTGTTTTTTGTTTTTTGTTTTTGTTGTGTGTTTTTTTTGTTTTGTTTTGTTTTTTTCAAATTAGAGGAGCTAATTGGAGAGAAGAATTTGTCTCAGAAGCTGAACCAGATGGTTCAGGCCAAAAGGGATGTGTATTCCTTTACTCTGCCTGCCCTCTTTCAGACTGAAAGCAATATCAACACTAGTATGCCAACTTCCATGACCTCAGTATTAAATGATGTTTTTCTTACAGTCTTACCATTTTTCAATCCCATAATTTTGTGAAGCCCTGCTCATAATTTTGGAGTAGCTGAGGTTAACAAAATGGATTTTCACCAGGGGTAATTACTATAGAAGGTGTCTGAAGTCCAAGTTGCTTTGAGACTGTAGGAAAGGCTTTCTTGCTTTCTGCTTTTTGTAATGCTGTACGCACTGACAGTCTTTCCTAGACCAATTCAGATGTTTCAGTCGAGGGATAAAAAAACTCCTCTCTCACTGACTGCAGTACCAAATATTCTACTTCTCTTTGTATTCATGAAACAATTCTGGTTGTCTCACTGCTGGTGGAAGAGTTAAGGAGTCTTTCACCGATTTTGAGCTTCGTGAAACAATGCCCTGCCTTCTTTATGTCATGAACCGTCAGGTTAATACCATTGTTTCAGATCACTGTGGTAATGAAGCTTATGTACCTTCATGATGAGGGATGCATTGTCCCTCAGGAAGAGTACATGGTTTAGGAGACTCTTAGATGAGCTTGGCAGGCAGAATCTCAACTCCTAAAGGCAGTTTGCTGTGGGATCACATGGCATTTCTGCAGTGATGTGTTTGTTGACAAATGTGACATAAAGAAATTTAGGAGGAAAAAGAAACCACATTTTCTTAAAGCATTTTAGATCACTTTGTGGTCTAACCACATGCTCAAAAACTTCCTGAGCTGGAAACAGTCTCCAGATGACCTACAGGCTTTAAGACTTACCAAACCAAAAAGTTCTCTACCACAAAAGCATTCCAATGGTTGTGCTCTGGTAGAATATAGTTTCTCATCATATGCTTTAATACTGAAAAATATTCTGTTTCCTTCTCACCTTTTCTTCTTCTGCATAAAACATAAACTTGTTATAGTTTAACATAGCTTTTTGGCTTAAGGAATAGCTTTGTATACACAGCAATAAATTGGGGTGTACAGCAAAACTTTTCGGTAACCTGCCAAATTATCTCCAATGCAGCCAGGCACAACTGTTTTTCTTGGCATCAATTTCAGTAGCATTTAAACTGCATAACGCACATTTCTAACATCTCTTTTGTAGAAACAACAATTTCACTGGAAAAATTTAATCCACTGGGAATCTGGGGAATAATTGACCACCATGTCCAACAGTAATTTCAATTTAACAATCCAATTTATCCATGATTTCAGTGGGGCTTTGAGCTAGAGGATTTATCATTGAGGCTAACATCGGTAGAGATTTTTTTCTGATCTTTGACCTGCATGCTTTCTTTTACAAGCTCCTACACTGTGAGGGCATCAACACTTCCACCTCGAAAGACCCCGTTGTACAGTTCCTTGGGATTTTGGGTTTCTTTGAACATGCTGAATTGTACAGGTTATGTTTCTCCTCTATACTGTTAAGTGTGTCTGTACTGTAGTGAGATGTAAAGGCACCTCAATTAGAGTCACCTGACTTTAAATCAAATACCTTGGAACTGATAACCTAGAGCTCCGCACAGCCTACATAACCTGCTGAAGAAACTTGACTCTATGCTTCCGGGGCTATATTGTTATTGATGCTGAAGTAGCTGGTTGAAACCCCTTTTGGGAGCATTCCCATGAACTATTCACACCTTTCATTACAGGGTAATATACTTTCAACAAGTTAAATGTTTATTAAAATCCAAGCTAATATCTGGAGCCTGATTCTTTCTCTAGTCCTCTCAGTCCTATCTTGGTGGTTCAAAGGGACCTTAAATGGGATGTGTGTTGCATGGATGTTGTATGGACCTATGTAGTATCTTAGCATGACTAACTGC
Source organism: Aramus guarauna (assembly GCA_013400195.1). Lineage (NCBI taxonomy): Eukaryota > Metazoa > Chordata > Aves > Gruiformes > Aramidae > Aramus > Aramus guarauna. The sequence goes on along the minus strand of VXBL01001384.1, from coordinate 73,397 downwards.
TCAAAGTTTAAGGCTTCTTACCTTAATATTGTAAAAGTATTCCCTGCATGTAAGTACACTTGTGTAGCTTATGCAACCATCTGTAAACTTACATAGGCACAAGACTTCAAGAATTGTGGTCACTGATGAACTGCAGCCCTTCCCTCCCTCTTTCCCAGTAAGCAGCTCATCTTGACTCTGCCCATCTGAGAAAATAAACATAGGGAATTCTTCAGACTGGGTCCCTCCAGTCACAAGTTACTTTGTATAATGAGTGTGTTTACACCAACTGACCAAGATTCAGTCTGAAAGTGTGTTCATCTCTCTTCTGGTCAGTAAGCTTAATCATGCTGAGGATGTACCTTTACATATATTGAAGGTCTTTAGCCACCTCAGTTTTATCTGCGGCTTCATGTCTGCTCCTAAAAACAAGATTATTTTGCAAAACCTGGAAGTTAAACAGTTCAACAGAGTGGCTTCAGCTTTTCTGTTAAGATGAGTATCAATGATCTAAAATAAAAAACATGGTGAGTTTCAAGGTCAAAAAGGAGCTAACTTTTTCAATCTTCTTCAACCTGCCAACTTTTAAAAGTTAGGTAGATGGTGAAGGTAGAAGCCTGCAGAATTTAGACCAAGAATAGCATATTTTTTAATTAATTGTGACTATTTTTTTTCCTTAGAAACAGTGTGCAGACTCCCAGAGTTGAGTATCATTGTGTTAGAAGTCAGACTGAGAGGTCTGGTTCTTGGTGTCCATTTTGATCTCTGCAGGAGTCATCCCCTGCTTCTTGTTAGTTATATGGCCCTGTCTTTACCTTCTTTAAGCTTACAGATCCATAGAACTGGGAAACTTAGCTACCCCCTTCTAAGAGATCTTGTTAAGTATCATTATTAGAGAAACACTGGCATATTTCAGAGTAAAAGGCTAAGTACATTAAAAATTAAGTAAAAGTTATTTACTTAATAAAGCAAGTAAAACTGAACTCAAGGTTTGAAAAATATTAGTGGTGGGACAAACTGTATCTGACCCATGTAGCTCTAACACTTGTAATTCTGCAAGATGAAGTGGTGCTGTAAGCAAAGGATTCTTATAGTGCCTTTTTAGACACTCACAAGCAAAACATCATAAGATACTTCCTGAAGGATCATTTGTTTGTTTGTTTGTTTGGGGTTTTTTTGAAGTAACACACATGTTCAAAATATTGCCCTGGCTGTGGGAAATATATTAGTCAAATTTCTATAATATATTTCAAATTTCCTTGAGCTTTATATCAGTTTTGAGCAGCTGTACTGCTATGCTCGCTAGAAGTTGGACTACAATAAGGTCTCAGGAAAGAGCATGCCTTCAGTACATGCTTATGCCTGCAGTATGAGGTCCTGCTTTCTGCTCCCAGCCTCCCTGATTTTCAGATCTATTGCGCATAACACCTCTGTGGTTCTGCTGACGTCTTTGCCTGAACTTTGTGAAGTGTTTTTTTATATACTTGGCTATAGCTGAATACAATAGAGGCTTGTGTTGGTTTAGAATTAAGTGTACAATTAGCTGTTCTCTCCAACAAGATGGCACTGATTAACTATTTCATTCTGTATAAAGATAAATCACCATAACCGATTCCTGATTCTTTGTGCTGTGCAATACATCAGCCTGAATACTCAGTTACACAAAATAGAACAATCAGTAGAACAATCAGGTCCACTTTCCTACTTTCCCACTTTTTTTGTTTTTTTTTTTTTTTTAATGAAAAGTGTGGTAAGTAAATTAGAGACCACATTTTAAAACTTGATCTTTTTAAAGTATTGTTCACTAGGCAGATTCTATGCTATTTGGGAATAAATGGGACGAGTGTATTGACAACAACTCGGTTTGCTCAACTCGTCTTAGTAAAAATTTCTCTGCTAATTATTCTGACTCAGTGCTACAAGTTCACTTTTTCTACCCAGAAATCTGTAGTGTGTTATGGTCTGTTGCTTTCATCTCATCACAGAAAATGGAAGGTGTATATCTTTCTGCATAGTCACTGTTTGGAATGGCAATATTGCTTCAAAATCCTTCATATGATCCAACATTTTGGGATTGCTGATATTACTTAAGGAATTACCTAATACAAATAAATAAGATCTTTGAAAAACTACTAGTTCAATTCCAGACATTTTATACTGGGAAACTACTGTGCCCTTGTGTAATTTTTTTTCTGGTTTTGACAAAGCAGTGGTTCAAGTTTAGTGCTTCTTTCCTTTGTGAAGTGATGACCAGTACATTTGGGTTTATATTGCCTTGTGTGAATCAAATCAACATAAAACTAATGTGAAACCCCTGAACACTGTTCCCTTCTCTCCTTATGACACATTTCCTGCACCCTGAATTTTTACGGTATGTGAAATATGAAGCAGATATACGACAGACAGTAGCTTTCAGTATCACTTGAAGAGGCTATGGAGTGACTGACAAAAAGCTGGCACTTGTGATCTAAAAGTCTCAATAACTTGCCACGCACTGCTTCTTTTCATATACCTGTCTCTGTCACACCAAAAAAAAAAAAAATCATTTATCTCCTCTCCAATTTTTGTACAATGTGATTGAATGCGATTTTTCTCTAAGTAATACATACATATTGCTTAAAAAAATTATGTATATCTCTCTTTATGTTGCCATTGATTTCAAAAGAGATAAGGCCTTTTATTGAATCCACCACAGACTTGGGACTTCTGATATATAACACACACCCTTGAGTTCACAAAGGGTCAAATACACTCCTGTGCAGAGGGTTAGCACAAATCTTATCACTGTGTAAGTGCCTCATAAATCTTGAAAATAGGAATTTTCTCTTTATGGGGATAAATTTTGCCTAACTCAGAATATACCTTGTAGTGAATGTAGATGTTTGGAAAGGTCTTTGAACTCTCATTATCGTTAAGAGTTTGAGAACAATGCAGATATCAATATTGCAATCCAGTCTTTATTAATCAATGATCACAAGGTGGATTTATTCATGAAGTTCAACACACCAAAATATGTCTTACTAGACCAGACACTAGGTGTTCCTGAGTGCCTAGTGCAGATTTGCCATTGTTTTATGCATAATCAGGGTGAATCACTTAACTTTTGTAGGTATGAAAAATGTGCTATAGTATGCAGAAGAATATTTTCTTTGTGCCTAGCATTGCAGCAGATATTAGTTAATGCATCTGCAGCTTTATAAGGTATAAGTAATACATAAAAACAGCTCATATGGAGTTCTTTCCTAAAGGCATAGAAAGCCATGTCTACTTTGGATGAATTTTATTTTCTCCATGTCAGCATTTTCAATCTTAAAGGGCTGGAATTCAAGCTGTGTTTATGGATTGTGACTGGTCACAATCTGTAAGACTTGTATATCCCTGACTATGCAAACCTAATTGTGATTCTATGTTTCTAGAGAAACTGCTTGTGGAAGCAAGATTTAAAATTTGTTTTCCATTAGTATTTAAGCTTGAGATTAAAATTTTCACTAATGAAATTCAGATGCGCAATTTTACTTAGAAGCCAAATATGGGAGGATCACCGAGTTGGCTGGAAAAAAAAACTATAAAACCATCAGGCAAGTATTTACAGGAAATAATTAGACATTGCTTACCTAGGTCTAACAAATTTAGAAGCAAAAGGTATTGTCATGGATTTTATTACTCTTCCCTATTATCTGAGGGGGTTTGTTTTGTTTGTTTGTTTTGAGGCTGCACTGATTTACACTCAAGCTAATCTGGGATCATAGAGCCACAGAATCACTAAGGTTGGAAAGGACCTCTTCAGATCATCTCACCCAAAACTCCTACTCAAGCAGGGTTACCTACAGCAGGTTTCCCAGGACCATGCTCAGTCAGGTTTTCAATATCTCCCAGGATGGAGACTCCACAGCCACTCTGGATGATGTATTCTAGTATTTGATCACCCTCACAGTAAAAAATAATTTTCTTGTATTAAGATGGAATTTCATGTGTTTGAGTTTGTGCCCATTGCCTCTCATCCTGTAACTGGGCACTATTGAGAAGCAGTTTGGTTGAATCTTCTTCATTCCATGTACTGGTGCCTGGGGTTATTCCTCCCCAGGAGCAGGACTTGGCACTTCCCTGTGTCGAACTTAATGAGATGCCTGTTGGCCTGTTTCTCCAGCCTGTGCAGGTCCCTCTGAACAGCAACACAACCATGTCATGTATCACTCTCTCTTCTACTTTTCATATCATCTGAAAACTCACTGTGAGTGTACTCTATCCCATTGCCCAGGTTATTGAAGAAGAGGTTAAATGGTAAGGACACACTATGGACCCCTGAGATACACCACTAGTGATTGGTTTCCCTCTGGACTTTCTGTGCCTGATTACACTCTTCTGGGCATAGCAGTTCAGCCAGTTTTTAATCCACCTTGCTGCCACTTACCTAACGTGTTACTTCATCAGCTTGTCTATGCATATGTTATGGAAGAGAGTGTCAAAACCCTTACCGAAGTCTAAATTAACACCATGCATGGCTCTCCTGTCATCCACCAAGCTAGTCACCTCATTGTACTAGTCTATCAGGTTAGTCATGCATGATTTCCCCTTTGTAAATCCATCTGACTGCTCCTTGTAACGTTTATGTCCTTCACGTGTCTGAAAATGTTTTCCAGGATTATTTGCTTCACAATCTTCACAGAGATGGAGATGAGGCTGACCAGCTTGTAGTTCCTTGGATCCTTCTTCTTGCCTTTGTTGGATATAAAGATGACATTTGGTTTTTTTCCATTCCTCAGGAACCTCTTCTAATCACCATAACCTTTGAAAGATACTCAAGCAACAACATCAGCCACCTCCCTCAGCTCTCATGGCCACATCCCATCAGGTCCCACAGACTTGTGTATGCTGAGTTTAAGTACTTCGCCCTCCTCAACTGAGGGCCAGTCTTTCTTGCTCCAGAAATGAGTCCCTTAAAATCAAGATAGAGCAGCATACAGTCATTAGTATTAAGCCCTTTGATTTAATATAGTGGGCCATTCTGACTTTTTTTTTTTTCCTCTATCCGAGCAATCCTAGAAGGTGCTGAGCATCCAAAATTCCTCTGGGAGTTTCTTAGCATCTTGATTCTCAATACCATTTTGTACATTCAGCCTCTCCAGAATTGCTCATGAATTTCATGTATAAACTTGCGAAATTAATCTTGTGGACATGACATACATTTTGTTTGTTATTTTAGGCCATTTGATACTTGGTCTGATCTTCAAGGTTAGTGTTCTTGTCTTTATTTTAGGATAAACAAATCCGTATCCTTCTTTGACCAAGACATCACATCTTGAAAGTATGTGTGACAGAGCTGCAGTTTACATTACATCTGTTTCAACAGTTGGTTCTGATAGCCAATAGGAAAGGAGTTGGAAAGTGTTGTTCCTTGCCTGGATTTATGACTGTGCCTTCATCGTTTCTGTAATTCTTTATTGCAGCAATGTCCTGGGAAAGTTTTTATCTGACTAGGGTAGATGATAGTGGTCACACCAATGTGAAAAAAAGGTGATGTTAATGTACAATTAGCAGGGTTTGCAAGCTGTTGTTTTCCCTCCATACCTGGTTTGTGCTCTTTACCAAGAACCTTCACACTGAAGGATATTCTTATGCTATTCTAAAATTTCCATGCTAGACCTTTAACAGAAAGAAATAGTGACAGTTATCCAGGCAATGGCATATGCTTCAATATATTTATACTGCAGGGGTTTTTGTGATCTCTCTTCTCTCACTTTTCAGTTGGTCTGTTATGACTTTCTGGAGTTTTGCCATTGTATAGTCCCCATGGACCAAAAAGGTAGGCTAAAATCTTGGTCGGTAAACAGAATTTGGGGTGGGAAGTGCAAAATTGTAGAAATTCCCAAAATGATAAGCAGCCTGAAAATATTCACATTTTATTGTGATTCATTGTTTAAACATAGTATTTTCTGTAATATAATATTATTTAAAATAGTGGTGGTGCAAAGGAATCAAAATTACAAAGTTCAAACTATGTGTTTTCTTTAGAAAAGCTAAACAAAGATACCAAACCATAAAAAATGGTAATGGTTCATTTGAACATTTTTTTTTTCTGTTGAAAATATAATTGGCACATTATTTTAATTTTAGTAATTTCTCCCTGGGAAACTGATCCTTTTTTAATTAACATTATTGCTTTATCAGTAGCAGCATTTACACAGGTTTTTGCATGATTTTTTGTGTGTGTGTGTGTGTGTGTTCTGATTGATGAGCAAGAAAAGACAGGAAAAATTCTCTGTATTTAAAGGGAGTTCATCCTAACTCTGTAGTCTGTTCTTCCCCAGTTCTCTCAGCCATTTAAAAGAAATTCTAGATATGTTAATGGCAGGTCATTTCTATGGGAGACTTTGCTGGGAAGAGCTGGCAATCTAAACAGAAAGGAGAAAGGGGGGAAGAAATGTTAATGTCACCATGTTACTAATGGAGTTATGATAAAGACCCCAAAGTCACTGATCAGCCCTGTGACAGAGCCAGAAACTGAACCTCGCTACCCAGTCCCTGGCTTTAGCAAAATAATACCGTCTTTTAGTAAGGAGCTTTGCCATAGGTGGCAGAGTGAGAGGCAGTAAAAACTGACCGTCTTGCTGTTTATTTCTTCGTGATGGCTTATATCTTACGCCTGTAGCATTGTACCATCATATTGAATAAAGCTGTTGTCTCAGCCATAATCTCTTTACCATTTAGGATCATTTTATTTCATTATTAAGACACTCTATATGATATAGTGCTCCCCTCCACCCCCACCCCCCCAGTATTCCTGGTCCTGGTCTGACAAAAGTAATTAATGAAATGCTGGCCCCTACTTGACATTGTAAATAGGTTAACTCCTCTACATCAGAAAGCTACCATTGTAGTGGAGCAATGAGAACTTCCATCTATTATTTGTAAACTGCAGGAGGCTAAATAATCTACTGCATTACAAACAGCACGCACACACACAGATATTCACATAGACTGCAAAAGAATTTGTGCTTTGTCTGGAGCAAAATGAAGTCCCAGAGGTAATTTCTGTACTGTGTGGGAAATAATGTCTCCTGCAGGAAATTTATAGCCATGATTGTTTAAAAGAAATGAAAAATATAGTGTTAAATGTTTTTAACAAAAGCATTCAATTGTTTCATATTTTTCAGCTGACTCCTACCACTGCCAGTTTATAGAAGTTATAAATCCTGGGCAAAGTTTTAGGTCACTTCATAGGAACTAGTTTGACTAACTGCAATATATTGTTTTGGTCACATTATAAAATGATTTATTGACTATGCATTTAATTTGAATTCATTGTTGTGCTACACTGAAAATAATCAACTTCAGATAAAGCCATTTGGGCATAACATTAGAAGATATTAGAATTAATAGTTTATTTCAGTTTATAAATGACAATAAAATTTGTCCAAGAAATAACAGATTAGTTGAGAAGACTCTTTTCCACCCTTATTTAGATGTAACTGAATGCTATAGGTGTGATGACAAAACAGGCTGTCACTACAATTCTTGAGGCATCCATTCAGTTCTGGTCCTGGGCTGATACTGCCAGCCTCCTTGTATGACCCTGCTGTGGTTGGGCAGGAGGCTTGAAGGTGATCAGACAGGAAAATAGTCATATGGTCCCTTGCATGCTGTTTCCTATAGAATCTGCCATCGGCCTAGCCTAATGAGTTTTCTCTTATGTGATGATGAATTTATAATACAGTTAAGCTTCATCTTCATCTGTATAGAAAAGGGGAAACTCTGAAATGAAATACAAGTTTATACTCATTTTCTTTAATCAGAACTGAGCATGATTTTTTTTTTTTTTACCCCAGAAAAGAAGCAAGTGTGTTTTCCCAACCTTACTACTCTCTGAAAAAAAATTAGCAATAATCCATTTCAACATGTCTTTTCCTCTGCTTATCCCAGAGTCCTTAGCACATTTTCAGAGAGGTGGATCAAAACCCACTCTCTTACATTTACCGTCCTTCCCTTTCCCAGCTGCCCTTCCCTTCTGAGATCTCTGACGTGTTTCTTTGGAGTTTTGGGTGACTATAAGTAGATGTATGATTCCTCTTTTGCTTTAGATTCTCTGTCAGTAAAAGGAGAATAAAAACAGCTTGCCTGTTCCACGACAGCTGTGAGCCAAAGCTCATGCTTATAAAGCACATTAAGCTCGGTACATGCTAATGTCAGGTAAGGGTAGGTTAGTGATTGTTATTTCTTTGGTTTGATAATAGGAATAATTCAAAGAGAAAAGAAAATTTAACCCTTTAGACTTATGTAGATTTGAGAGGCTGTATTATTTTTGTCCACTGACTCTTTCTGCTGAGGTGAATTTTACCGCTTGGGAAAAAAAAATCCAGCAGTAACACTAAAGACAAATCCTGTAATATGCAGAAGAAAAAAAACAACAGTCCTACATGCCCTTTAGATCCTCTGTCCCTTTAAACTCAAGTCTGAATCCACTTTTCCTTTATACAAGATTGCCATTAAAGTATGAAAAGCTCAAGACACTTATGATCTTGCAGTCACCATTTAAGGGATTTCAGAGAAGCACTAAATTGCTTGTCTAGTGATGAGCCAAAGCTATCATTCACCACATGGGTTTTGGACCAGGCAAGGGGCTTATGTTAGCTCTGTACTTGCAGAGGTTCCTCACAGTATCTTTTCTACTGTAGTTAAATCCATTGCTGTTACCCAAGTAGCTCACCGAGGCCCAGAACAGGTTTTTTGTTGGGCTTTGAGGAGAGCTGGGAAGTGTAGATGGATGATGCAGACACAAACAGGTATTTCCCTGCAAAATATCTATCCAACAGCTATTCAGCCTCTCTTGTTTAGTTAAACTAATAATTTAAAGATAACCATCAGGCATTTTTCAGCAAACCCCTCACTGGAACAATTGCATGTTTCATAGTTTCCAAAAGCTTCCACAAAAGTCAGCAGATTTATGATTTAAAGAAAAACACCCTATCACATTCAACAGCTTGCAAAAATAAACTTCCTCCCAAATTTGACGTTCTCTGATCATGGTGTAAGCTTGTTTAAAGGGCAATTACTGCAAAAGACCTTTGTAACTGTTAAGTTGAAAGTTGCTTGTTGTCTCAGTGAATTGTTCACACTGAGTATCTACTTTAGTGCTCACAGCACTAAATGCAGCTCATTGCAAACAGGTTGTGTAAAAGCTGACCTTTAGCAAAGAGGAAATAATAGTCAGCCCTTGAAGACTTAGAAGAAACTTCCCGTATAAATTAATCATCACTTCTCTAGTAGCTCACCAGGCCTTTCGGGGTTAGACTGTGCTTTTGGGAACAAGCCCTAACCTCGCAGGGTCACAGTTCTTCCCACACACCACTCTCGCTCTTGAGAAAAGTAACTGCGAGCAGTTCTGGAAAAGGGGCAGATTTTTTTCTCTCCAGGTACCCAATCCAGCCTCTCAGGTGGAATTATCTCCATGATGCTCTCATTTTTTTAACACGATGACTGAAAGTGATGTGAGGAAAATTCAGAACTAGACCCAACCCAGTATCTAGTTAAAGCTAGTATGTAAAGTTAATAGGGTCTTCACTGTTTTCTGGCTCTTCCTTATAAAAAAAGAGATGTGCTCTCTTCTTTGCATAAATAATCTTCCTTTGCCTAATGTATGTATTTTTCAGTTATGGCCCCAGTGTTTCCCTGCCCCTTAGGGAGCTAAGTCTGCTTCAATCAAAAGATGGCAGCAATGTTTGAACTTGCTTGTATGGACTCGGCTAAAAATAAAAGTGTGAACAAAAATGCTTTCAGTTGCTCAGCAAATCATAGCCCATAGAATGCTGCATACTACTTGGGAATATAACCACAGTAAAATAGGAAGCTAGGAGGTCTCTCAGAAACCTAACTGGTCTCTATTTCACTTATTCTGCGAGGTTCCTTTAAACATTTAGTTATGTAATAAATGTGGTCAGGAATTATCCGGTGAAATGGTTTATATGTGTGTTGGAAAGTGGTACTNCTTTCAACAACACGGATTCTTTGAGTGCAAGGCAGAATTTGGTATGAGTGGAACTGAGGCTGGTAGCTGGGAATCCCTGCCCTAGAAAAGTTGCTAGCCCAGAGGCTACAGTGTTTGTATTAAATGTGATAACTTGTACTCATATTCCTGGCCTGATTAAGCATCAGTGTCCTATCTACCAGCATCTTATCTAGTCTGTTACAGGCATTCATTTCTCTCTTGCATTCACTGACCTAAACAGAAACAAATGTATGTACATGACCCACAATTATAATTTAACTGGAAATCAAAAGACAATATGTAGCAATGAGAAGATTAATGCAACGGAACAGCTTTCCAATAAGAATAGCAAAAATACTAATCTGATAATGCACAAATCCTAATTTAATTAACACAGGACTTCATAAACTTCTGTTTGTGAAAGGGATTATTTGCCTATAATTGCAGAGAGGGAATGAGATACACCAGCAGGCCCATTCCAATCGTGTATTTTTCAAAAGCCTCCTAAATTCTTGTCTTCATCTTGCTGCCATATAGGGACAGTTTTTGAGCTTAAGGTGAGATCGAACAAGAACACTGTTCCCTTCATAAGTCTATTGTATAAAGAGTTGTAAACTCAGGTTTTATACAAGCATTGAATTAGTTGCCCAAATGGCAGCTAAGAAGTAACATCTAACTTTTGTGCATTTTCATCCAGTTGCATTTGTACTTATACTTGCATTTCTCCAAGTACTAGAGCCCAGGTACGGGGAAGATGTGACAAAGCGCTGATGTGAAAGACAGAAATTATCAACATAAGAATCTGAAAATGCCTAGAATGCTCTTCATTAGCATAAAAATTCTTCACCTTCTCTTTTCCATCTGTTATTTCGGGTCTGAAAAATGTGTAAAATTTTAAAAAGCAATGTGTCATTTTCAGCAGGAAAATCTGTGAAAACCTTGAAAGGCACGATTACAAGTGTAGTAAGGCACATTATATTCTCTTTCTGTTCCTTTGAAATGACAGACAGAATTGAGAACTTGTTATTTATGTATTGTGCAATTTCAGAACTTAATAAAAAACCTCAATGTTGTTAAAAACATAAAAATAATCTTTGAAAAAGTTATGGCACAATGGGTCCTACTGAACATCATTGTCATCACCAGGCCAAAACTGACACTAAAATTAAATTTCAGGTCTATCAGTTTTAGGCTTCTAAGAGAGCATCAGTTCATTTGAATCTTAAGAGAGTAATAGAAAAAGGCATACGGTTTGTTCTGTATTCTCAAAAAGCAAAAATCTCCTGAGAAAAGAGGAGTGTGACAACTAGATAGCCTACTCCGATGGCAATTTATTTTATGGAGTACTTGCTTTCAAATTAACACAGGAAGATGTGAAGATTTACAATTAATTAATCTAAAATATTTGCATGTACATCTTATTTGCTAAGTGGTTTGTCATTCACATTCTTTAAAACTAAATAGTTTTAGCAACTAAAATGCTAACAGAATGAAATGTTATCTGATAAGATGTGCTAACAAACATTTATAGAAATGGATACTAGATAAGGTGAATTGAGGTCTTTAAGAAAATAAAGTAACTGTTAATGAACTCTCATTTTTCCTGTCAGTTTTGAACGCATGGTGATGATATACTGACAGGATACAAAAGAGCCCATTTCCTCTTACATGATTTATGAGAGGTCAGTTCCAGTAATATGTCCTAGTTGCATCATTTTTAACTGAGAGAAGAAAAATGTAAGATTTTACCAAGTCTTAATTTAATTTAGTTATGTCCATAAGTTAATTTAAATGTTATGTCCATAAAATATCTGGCCATGAACATGGCCATGTTATTCATTCCTCCCTCCTTCACAGTGCTCTCAACCAGCCCAAATCCTGCACTAAAGCCCTGACTCGATTGCTGCTGAGCCTTGGAAGTTTGATTTTGATGGTAATTTTCCTAAGTTTTCTAATTTCTCTTCTGCAGTTCCAAAATACTGAGACCATGAACTGGCTTCACCGTTCATAACTTTGGCCATCTGAGCATTAGGCCTCAGTCTGAGCTGGTTGTCCCTGCTTCCAACTTTGTCAAGAGACCAGAGAGAAAAAACCCCAATTATCAGAGGGCAAATTTCCCTTATTTTTTGAGAGATATATTTTAGGTATGGGCTCAGTTTCTCCATCTCTCTCTATTAGTCACACAAGGAGCCCAGATTAGTTGTAAGGCTTCATGTGGCAGAGTTGTGCTCCTCCCAAAGCTGGGCTGCTGCTAGCTGAAACCCAAGAGAGACCTTCTGGTAGTGCAGAGCTAGCACAGCAACCACAGTCTTTACGTTTACCTGAAAAGTCCAGCTCTGGAAAACGTGTGATGAGACCAAGTCACTCTGCATATTGCTCTCTTCTCATCATTGCCATTTTTTCTAACCACAGCCTAGGTTTTGGTTGTTCAGGCCGTCTTCTTGTGTCTTTTAGGAGAAACATAACCACCCTGTGCAGGATTGCAGGTCTTTGAGAGCTGTTTCTCTACTATTCCTAACATCAAAATGGACAAAATGGAAATCAGCAGAGTCTGACCATCATGGCTGTTGCTTTATGTGTCCCGTTACATGACCAATTTGAATTCCTTCTGCTCTCTGTGAATTCCAAGAGTTAACTGGCAATTCTGAGAATGCTCAAGGATAGATAAAGGTATGAGTTCACTAATAATCTTGTTTCCTTAGGACTCTTTAATCTTCCTCAGTTACTTCTTGGTTTTAATTGAATTAATATCTATTTCAATAGCACTTGAAACAGATACTTCATTTTGGATTTTTTACACTTTTGAAGGGAGGGTAGGGTAGGGGAAGAGGGAGGCATCCCTAAATAGAAAAGGTGGTTTACCAGTCACACAACCAACAGTGGTGACACTCAGAACTGAGAAGGAAAAAGGCACTACAACCGTGCATTAGTATGTGGTAACATTAATCCTACTGTAGAACTTACTGGTTAAGGACAAGGCAGAAAGGTTTCCCCAGTTTGTTTTGGGTAGCTGTTTATTTTAGTTCACTTTTTGTTGAATGTTGCAGAATCCTTCATGTTGAGACGAGGAAAGGGGTGTGTTTGAGAGAAAGGGCCATCAAGAGAGGATCATCAAGACAGCACATCTGGGACTGGGAGACCTGTGCTCAATTTTCACCTCTGACAGGATTTCTTGATTCAGTGTCAGCAATTTGCTTTTTATTGGGTTGCTTCTGCACTTGGAAAATTAGTCTACTCCTGAACAGAGGTGTTGAAAGACGACATTAATCCTTGTGGAGTGCTCAGACATGGTACACTACACACCTGGATAAATGGCTGACAGCAAAGGCCAGGCAACTTATTAATTGCTTTCTTTCAGCTCAGGTTTTTGGGTTGCTTTGTGACCAGTTGTGTGGGAAGACACCAAGATACATGTTTTAACCATTAAGTATGTGACTGTAAAATATGGGTTCATCTATGACAGAGCCATGGTATAACAATGATAAAGAGAAGCTTCACTTTTCTGCTCTATTACTTTACTTTACACAGCGGAATGAATGTTGGTTACATGAAGATTTGAACAATATTGCAGAGGCGAAATAGGAAGGAAATTGAAAAATTCTGTCAAAAGTACTTTTCTGGGATGTGATCCCTCTCCCAAATAAAATTCATAGTGCGATGTAGTAACACATGAATTTCCTCATAAAGCAGCTGAGCCAGCTTTTGATTGCCTGCTTGCTAAGATTTGCATTGAACTAGAACTGATTCTAGTATCATTTTCCTTTCAAGGAGCTCTATTGTGCACATTTCTTGACTGAGTGCCTACTGTATTTTTGTATTTTTGTCATATGCTAGCATCTGATTTGTTTAATTAAATACCTCGTAGGTGTTACCATTCTCCCCCCCAAAAAAATCCCTGAACTTCAGAGTAATACATAAATCATACTTCTGACACAGCCATTGCATGTTGAAAAAATAAATGGTAACAAAACTAAAGAAATAAAAAATAGCTGGATTGCCAATTCTGGAGGTGAATTATCACAGAACTATTGCTACAATATAGAAAAGCTGAAACCCCATTTTGGTGCTAAACATTAAAAGCAGCCAAATAGTTACTGTTACTCTAAAATGTTGACAATGTGAATCCAGAGGTAAGTGATATATGTGTTTCAACCGTTCAGGGTTTTGCCATTTCGTTCTCCCACCTATAACCTGGAGATTTATGGCAGAGTAAATTTATTAATCATAACAACCATATTTTCATTTGGAAGCTGGACCGACTGTCAATAAACATCAAAAGAACTACTTGATCTTCAGGGGACATCTGTTAAAAAAGAGTGTCCATGTGTCACAGAATTGCTAGAGTAAAACATTTTTGTTGTGTTGCTTGGTGGCAGTTGTCACTTGGGAACCTTGCAGGTCTCCCCAGACATTGGGTAGCTGAATACGTAAAACTTCTTTGAGGGTTTTTGTGCATGTGTCTTTTGTTGGCATGCATTTCAGTAAGGTCTTCATCTTTTATATTGATTAGAAGTGGGTTTTAGACTTGGTCTACAACTCCTCCAAAGACAGAGTCTTTACCAAGTTGACTGAAGTTGGCTCATGTTGGTGAATATGCCTCACATGCTATGGAACCAGTCCAAAGCTCGTTAAAGTCAACTGCAATCTTTCCACTGACTTCTGTGTATTTTGCCTCACATCCTTGGGGAAAAATACTGCCTCTGTGACTCACATGAATATATTTTGCCCCACAATTAATTAAAATGCATTGAATTCCTGAGACTACTCAGAAGATCAAAATGGTAATCAATATGGGAGTGAGGAGTCTGCAATGAATGTTGCTGTTACCACTACATAGTCCACATTTTACATTTATCCTTTGACTCTTGTGTTATTTTATGATCAGGAAGTAACAGTTTTATTTTGGGAGTATCCTGCCTACTCGTGTTTGTGCAGTGTGCATTTTTATAATATTTATGCACCAATGGAATTTGTGATATTTAGCTGAAGATGAAAAGTTACATCTCTTTACATTTTAAGCAGGTTTAGTGCAGAAATCCTATGATATTGCAAAAATGTATAAAATTTAAGGCACTAGAATTACAAACATAGCATTAAGTGGCCTGACCTTCAAAAATATTCAATCCTTCAGATACTAAAATAATAATTTAAATATTTGTGTTTGAATGCACCTTTTAAAAAAGGTCTTTTTTTCATGAAGCTTAATCATCTTGGCAAGAAATAGTTTTGGACCTGACAGGCCATGGATTTTACATTCCATTTATGTACAGGATTTCTAGGTGCCAGATCCTACTCTTACAGAAATAAAAGTTGCTTCTCTTTGCTGCTAGCAATACAAATACTCATCTACAACTAAACCCCTTTTTCAAAATTTTTGTTGTCTAATTGTCATGTTTATGAATGAACAGCTTAATGCAACACCAGCTGTGAAAAAGAATCAGTGGAGAATGCCACCACACTCCTAACATTATCCCAAGTGAAGTGTGCCTTATGTTTTCACAGACCACTTCCGAATGGCCTCTCAGACAGACCTGGTATCCTGCTTCTCAAGTGCTCCAAGTCCTTGTCATCAAGATGATTCCTGTGGCCTTACTACCCTCTACGCATACTCTGCAGTCAAGGTGACTCCAGCAAGCAACAGCGTTCCCAGGCTTGCTTGGGTCTAGATGCTTCACACCAGACTAGTATGATTTGCACTCCAGTGTAGGTGGTGTGTGTCCCCGGGAGTACTTGAACAACTCTGCACTCTACTCACGCTCGTGTTTGCTAGCATCCACGCTGCATTCACACTTTCCAGCCGCTGCGTAGATCTGCCTGTGAGAGCATGCTATCCAATGAGTGTGAGCGCAGCATCCAGCATCCAATAATAATATTCTATGATGTTCAACAGTAGTTCCATTTCTGGTTGTAAACAATTTGCCGCAAAACCCCAAAGTACCTACTGTCCTCAGAATTTTTTTTCCGCAAACTCATGCTTCTTTAATCTTCCTAGGATTTTTCTCAGTTTGTTTTTCAGGAGTTTATTTGATTTATGGTTTTATTAATTTTCCAAGAACTTTTGCTAGTAGCACGATTTGCCTGTGTTTTTCCAACAGGAAATGAGATCAAGAATGGTGCATGATGCCAATTTTCAAAATTTTATTAACAGCAGAGAAATGTTTCTTGGAGCAAAGTTGAGTTTTACCACCTGTGCTGTCAGTCCTGAAGACAGTTTTCTGTGAGGACCTGGGCAAATCTCTTCACAGCACTCCACCTTAGTTTTATTCTGCATAAAATGGGGATACTAATGCTTTATCCGGCCTAGAAAAATGTTGAAAGTGCAAACAGAAAGCCTGGTGGTAGGAATGAAAGCCATTCTATCTGAGATAAATCTTGGAGCCTTGTTGAGGCTTTTACAAAGTAGGTGTTGATGTCCTGTTCATGATTCTCAAGTCATAAATAAATAAATAAATATTAAAAGAATAAAGCCAAACTGAATTTGACAGAATCCTTCACTCACTTTTCACTTGGATAACATGTAAATTGTCAGCTAGAATTTGCTTACATGCATGCTGAGCAAAAACTATTAGGCCATTATTGCTGGAGTCCCTAGACAGGTGAACCATTTTTTATTGTAGTCTGTGAGAGAGTCCTCTCCGGCATCCACTGGATTGGATGAGTTGAACTGAGTTGTACAAGAAGAGAAGGAAAAAGGCCACTAATACCCAAACTTAAATGCCACATTACTAAATGGAAATTTGTTTCCAAATGTTTTCAGTGTTCTCAGGGTTACCCTTGTTACAGAACAGCAGTGGCTTCTTCCAGCTGGATTGTACAAAATGTCTCCTTGTACCAAGATAATGCTAGCAAAAATCATATTTCTTTACTAAAATGTTAGTTCTACTGTGGTTTGGGGTTTGTTTTTTGTTTGTTTGTTTTGGTTTTTGTTTTGTTGTGGGGTTTTTTGTTTGTTTGTTTTGTGTGGGGTTTTTTGGTTGTTTTTTTTTTACCTCTTAGCTTACAGGTATCCTTTTTAGCATTAATACCAGTCTCCTGATACAGGTAAAAGAACAGAGTTATGTCCTGTCTCCTGAATTTTGTGCCTTGAGTCATTGAAAATTTCAGGGAAAATGTAAGAGTGGTTATCATCCAATACAGCTATGGCATTGTTGGAAGCTTTGAGTGCTGTAAGAGATGGACTAGGGCCTCACAGTGATAGGACAGGTTTGTTAGCAAACTCCTCAACAGCAGGATACTGGCTTGATTAAGATAAACTAAAGCAGATATTAATTGGAACCATCTGTATCCTTGACAAAATAAAAGAAAGAAAAATGTATTAAGGAGAGATAGAACCAAATGAGAAGATTGGGTCTAAAACATATATAATATGAAGCTGACAAGCCTGAGCAAATGCACTGGAACCTGAAATATAATCCAAAACAGTGTTAACTGAGGTTCTGAAATTGAAGACTATAAAGCATATTATGTAGTCTGACAAACAATCTGATAGCTGCTTGAGGGTTTGGCACTAAGCCATCCAAGTATTGAGTTTAGAGCAGATGGTGAGGGTGTTACGACTCTTAATCTGCTAGAAGTAATATTTAAGAAAATTGCAATAGACTAAATAATCTTAAAAACAATGTTAAAGTGATACTTTTTCTTCCTGACACCATTAGCAACAAGAAAAATATGAATGCAAGTGCTGGTTTTTTCTTTCACCACTGATCAGAGAGCTTTTCTTGTCTCTACTGGATTGGGTTACAAAATGTCTTTTTAGAACTGGTTATTTTGATTGCATTTTCTGCATATGAAACTTTCTTCTGTAAAATGTGTGTGTATTTGCATTCCTAGTTTACTATACTCCTGTTGCTCTTCTTAGTGGGCCTGTAATTTTTAAAGGGTGAAAAGAAGAGGGAACTTATTTTCAGTATGATATTGTTTGTGTCATTCGACACAGAATTAAGGAGGAGTGATTTGGGTGCGAAAGTTGTGCATGACAGGCCTAAGATAACATGCTGCTATTATATCCACAGGGAGGAAGCAGTGAGAAAGTCCTCGGAGCTCTATATAAACAAAATGAGGATTTTGATGGCAGTATATGGAAATTCACATTTGCTCTCCAGAAGTAATTTTTTTCTCCTGTAAGTTTTGGAAAAAAGCCATGCAGGTAGTAATATTTTTTTCCATACCAATGGATCCCAAAACACCCTATAAAAGCATACATATGCAGCAAAACAAATATGCCTCTGTATGGGTTGCAGCATAAACGACACAGATAACCAGTGCGGAGCAAACTTAGAGACACAAGATTTTTTTTTGTCTCTCCACCCTTTTTTATCCTTATTAAAACAACCAAAATTATCAATGCACCACAGACATAACCAGAATTGTTAAGGTTTGCCAATTAGTTATGTTAAAACAACAACAAGTTAAGCAGGTAACGTCAGATTTGCCAGTCTGGATTGTACATACTGGCATAACTGGTGGAGTTAAAGTAGTGTAACAGAGAAATTAATCGAGACCTTTTTTGAGCTGTTTTTTGGTTGGGGTTTTTTTGGGTTTTTTGTTTTTGTTTGTTGGGGTTTTTTTAGCAAGTTTCACTGTTATAAAATTGAGTAAGACATTTGTGAGTTATGAATTATGGAATTAAAAATTGTGGATCTACGTAGCTAGTACTTTAAGGGCTACCCCTACCATTAAGTTAGAAAGAATCTCCTTGAAAAAACACATTTAAGTCTGGCTAATATTTCATAGGAAGCAGAGACTGTGCCATAGGTTTTTTAATATGGAACAGAACCTATTAAGCACCTCATGATGTGGACGCAATTCCAAATTCTGTGAACAGAATTTTCTTGATTTACTGGTAATGTTATTTTTTCAAAGCTACAACTAGTGGCCACCGGCATGCTTTAGAGCCAAAACAATGTTCAAGTAGTCCCACCCTGGTAATTTTCTAGCCTGGTTTTGGATGCAGTCACTTAGAATTCCATGTCTAGAAAAAAAAGCAATAACAACTTGTCTGTTCCTTCTTCATAGTTCAACAGTATTGTCTTTCTGGAAAACGTACTCTTGTAACTCAATGCTATATTAAAGGAAAATGGCCAACATAATCATCTTTTTAATCTGAATCATATCTCCTTTTAAGAATCCACTAAAAAACAGTACATGTTAATTCATTTTGGTCTCCATGACGCACGCAAGATGGGGCAGAGCTGACCAGCTGCAGTTAACCTACTGCTAAGCTCGGCCAATAGATTGCTCCATACTCCAAGCAGATGTTTCTCTTTTAGGCTAATGGAACTCTTGTAGACCATATCCCTTCCCAAGAGAAAACACCAGCACAGTTGGAAGCTGGAAGGACTCATCTCAATAACAGAAGCAAGGTGCCAGCAGCATCAGCAGCAGTTTGTTAATAAAAATGCATGAACAGAAGAGCAATTACATTTTGTTATAGCTTGTTTTTTCAAAAAAACACCACCAAAACAACAGCAAAGAACACCCTTTTTCTTCTCTGCATGGCCATCTTAGATGCAGCATTTGTTTTTGCTATAGCAATTGACTTCTGGGTGAGGGAAGAAGAAATTAATCTCTTGCTATTGGCAGTACTGTTGCTGTGTGCCAGTCACAAAATGAAAGAGAGAACTGCATTCATGCAAATATTCATTGTTAAAATTCACACATGTCACAGATGATAATTGATATACTGTAGCTATGACCTGCTCTAAAATAAGGAGAACTTTATTATACTTCAAGAGCATAGACTGGATTTGATTTGAATCTTTACCAGAAGTAGCTCTACTAATGTCAGTCAATCCATACTTGTTTGTGTCATTGCAAGAAAAGTGTAATGCTCATTATATTTGCTCTAGAGGATGAATGACAATGAACAGACCTAGGCTTCTATATTAGACTTTGAATAAGGATTGTTTCCAATTCCTGGAATCCTTCTCTTTTCTCTTGGAACTTGTACATCCGTTTTTGTCCAGTCAATGGTACTTAGAGTTACTTACAAAATGGTAATTAACGCCAGGGTTTTATATCTGATGTAAATGTGACCTGAACCAAGTTTGGAGAGCCAAGTTTCATAGAAAGGACGTAAAAGACAGGGAAAATTTGGGAACAGTTTGTCTTGCTTCATTGCTGTTTTCTAGAAGCAGTGGCAAAGGATTGAATATCTTATCTTGCTACGGGTTTTGGAGGAAATGTTATAAATTTCTGCAAAGTCTTTGGAACAGAAATCTCTCTCTCTCTCTCTGTCTTTCTCTTACAGTGTCTAACATAGTGGGGTACAAACTCTCCCTGGCTCCTACAATGCATACATTTTTACCTGGGGAGAAGTGATGGGGGGGTGGGGGAGATGTTAAGAATCTTCTCCAACAACATGAAGACAGGAACGAGGAGAAATAAGATGTTAGTATCAGAATACTGCTTTTCAAAGTGTTTAGAGAAGGTAGGGCACCTAAAAAAACTTCACCACAAAATAGGAACTGCTGCTCCTTCCAGCAGCCTGCAGTGGAAGTGTTGGGCAACTTGCTGCTCATTTTCTCTTGCCATACACATTGTGTTGTGGGGCAGGTACTGCTTGTTAGCACTTAGATTTGTGGGTTTAGCCAAGTAATGAGGACTATACTGTGACCACCAGCATCATTTGTAAGCTGCTTTGCCCTGGTGAGACATCTGCTATCGATGTTGAGGGAACGAGTGGGAAAGAAGTAATTTCCATTACAGTCCAGTTGAAAGGGAATGGCAAACAACACTGTATCTCACTTTTCATTGGCTGTGTAGAAGTGTTGGCTTTTAATAACATCTTCTTAAGATTATTTATATAGTCTATTTGCCATTATCCGTATCAGTTCATGCCCTTTGTGTGTTTTAGATAACATTGTTATGTTTCCTTTGACTTAACATTTAGTGTGCTGTGAACTTGCCAATAGTCAGAGTAGTTCTGGGCTGCCTCTGTCTGATCCCTTCCATGAGCTGTTTATTAAGCAACCATTCATTATTACAGATTGTAAATTCAGCTTGTTTTTGTTTGTTGGGGTTAGCTACGCTTGCAGGTTCTCTTTGCCTGTTCTGCTTCTGGTTAATTTTGTATCTGGTGTTTAAATGCTGAGAAATCTTTCTAGAGCGAAAGGGAAGAACTCAGGCAAAGCTCAGCACCGTTTCCAATGGATTCTGGGAGATTGTGCAGGGGCCAAATCTGAAATTCCCTAAAGCCTGAGCTTGTTCTGTTCTGGGATTTAGACCTGGCTTTCCCTAGAAAATTGGCTACCCACATCAGCTGTAATCAGATCCAAACTTCTTCTGCCTGCTGCATGGCTCTCCAGACAATTTTCATGCAGGATCCATGAAGATCTGTTGAATAGACTATTCAGAGCAGCCCCCTGCACATCAGTAATACTGCTGAAGAGCTAGGATGGGTCATGGGACACAATCATCCAAATCAAAAAAATGTACGTACTAACAAGCTCAAGATACCAACCGAACACTTGGCAAAAATGAATATGAATATTGACTGGATTGCTAATGACATACTGATGCTGATTGCTAATGATTTAAAATGTAAGGATAAGAAAGAAAGGAGGCTTTCAGGCCCTACACAGTCTAAGTACTTGTTATACCTGCAGAAAGAGGTTCCTGATTAGATAGGACGTAAACCATCACAGTTCTCCCTGCCTACCTAAAAGTAAATATAAAAAGTATATGCAGCAAAGACAGAAAACTTCTCTTCTCGGAGTACTTTTCCATCATTTCTAACTCCTCAATCATTTAGGAGTTCAGCCCTTGGTACAGGATTAGTACGGTCCTTTAGGATTTGTGGGGATTAAGAAAGGTATTATTTGTTTTAGGTTTTTTCCTTCTGGATCTCATATTGCACACGAATCTGATGGCCAAATCATAACTGTGAGACTGCGGGAATTTAACTTGTGCTGACAGCAAGGGGCATGGCATTTTGTTTATTTGTTTGTTTTTAATTTCTAGTGTTTTTAAAAAATATTCTCCAGCCTAGACTTTAATTTGTTTTACAAGATGGCTTGCCTCTACCAGAAGAAAAACAATCTTTGATACAGAAATTCTTCCTGAGAAATGCTTCCAAAAATGAAACAAATGACTCTTCCCAGAACCAGTGCTGAGAAAGACTCAGAGCAAGTTCCCTCAGAGAGAATATCCAAGAAGATACTTATCTCTTTTTTAGGACTAGAGAAGCCAGCTAGCTTGCTGCTGTGTAGTAAAAACCAAGAACAGAAGGAGAAGCATCATTTGGGGCATACAAGATCATTGCCTCCTGATAATCACCTGGACCCAAAAAGCAGCCAGTGCCATGTACCACAGGCAGGTTGTGTTGCGCTGACTGCCCTTTAGTCTTGCAATTAACCTGTCACCTCTTGGTGTGCTGGAAAAAGCAATTGTGTGCCACCCTCCATTGCACTGGCCATACCCATCATCCAGCTGAGACAACAGCTGGAGCAGGTGGCATTGCACTAGGACGGAACCAGGGGAGCACAGGGATAGCAGGCTGATGACACTGTGTTTGCGAAATGACGTCAAGAGTGAGTGCCACCTAGCAGTTCAGATCTAGATCAGAAAGCAATGTTGTTAGGAGTTGCAGATGAACATTTGTGCCCAAACGAGGGACTCCGCTAGCACCTGTCATCACAGCATGAAGGAAGTGCAACAGAGAAGGAAGGCAGTATCAAGGGCCGTGGAAAGAATGATTGACTTTGGACAAGCCTACCAGGCTAGCTAACAACAGTGTTTGTGCAACAGACGACAGCTGAAAAGAGGCAAAGTTTTACTTAATGTTTGTACAAATATACAGTTGATCCATAGATGTATTTTCCCAAATCGATGCTGTGATCCTTTCCCCTTAATTAAATTGTAGGAATACATACTGAGCTTCTGAGCTCTGTTTGTACACTCAAGAAAAGGTGTTTAGTATTTCCTCTAGGCTGGGTAAGGTTTTGAACCAACAGTGCTGATAATTTAAAAAAGAAACATAGATGTGTAAATCAATATTTTTCCTGTCAAGTACCCTTGGCAGAAGGATTACATTTCACTGGTCTACTTGCATTGACACCTTCCCACAGCTCTCTTGCAGCCCTTCTCTGGTTACATCTATGTTCTTTCATAAACAGGAATTCCTTGTCCCCATACTGTAGGCTCTTCACAGTTATTTCTTTGCCTACCTCCTACCTCCTGTCCTCCATTCCTTAGGCTCCTCTACCTCTTCAGCTCATTGCTCGTTGTCTTCTTTTACCATGCTGTTTTGCAGTTTTATGTTTTCTCCCACTTCTTGTGCAACAACCCTGGCTCAGTCTTCAAAGTTTGCATCAAAAGTCTGTCCTGTTCTGCATTGACAGTGTCTTGATTGCCAGGGTCCTTCTGTAAGTGAGATGACAATCCTGTTGCCCAGAATAGATTTTAAGTGCTTGATACAGGAAACAACTTTGTGGTTTTATGTATTGTAAAACAACAACTCCATTTTCAGTTCTTCAGTATTAATAAATGACATGTAGCACAAAGGACTGAGGTAAAACATGGTGTGGGGCTGCATGCTCTTGATTTTATTGAACTGGTCTGAATGCGAAGCTGAGATATGCTCTAGGGCTTTGTGATAATGGAGAGCTGGAAGGGCATTAATTCATGGATTTCAGGACAGAGTTCACATTTACTCACTTATTAACCACTCCCATTTCCTACATCCATTCAGCAGATAAAGCTATCTAAATCAATAGCTGCTAGGCTTAACATACTTCCTATCATAGTTCTGGAACAAAAACAATTTCATTTGTTTCAAATTGGAGTCATTCCCAGTTCTTAGTGGTAAAACAAATATATATACATGCATGTCTATATATATGCACACGTGCCCAAAGATACACGTTAAGAGTTGCTCATGCAGTGGCATCAGACTAGATGTACAATGTGAAAAATGGAACTCAGATAAACTTTATTTATTAATGAATTTCAACATCAACAAAAAGTATTAACCTCTCTAAAGGATGCTGTTTGTTCACAAAACAATTAAAAAATGAACCTTTATCTCAAAAAAGTAACGCTTGACTTGTGAGACAATTGGAAGATTTATACTTTAATGCATGCTTATACTACTTTACATTTTTATTTTCACTGTAGTTTAATTCAGTGCTAGAGTTGGGATTTTAAGAACAGTCGTCAGATCTAGTTTCAGCTGACTGTTTCAGCAACTACTGTTGCTGTTCTGCCCTTGAGCAGAGTTGTCCTGGGTCTAAGTTAGATGTCTTTTTCTTGTCTTTCCGCTAGAAATCTCCCACAAAAATTCTCAAGGTGTTGCATGCCTCTCCAGCATTGCGTGCAATTATTATTTTATTTTTCCTTCTACTTTGTCTTCATGCCTTAATTCTGGAGGAGGACGCCCAGCTCTACAGCCAGCATAATCAAGCACAGAAATCCAGACTTTCTCTTGTCAGAGTACCTGTTTAAAAAAAACCTTCCACCTCTGCATGCCACAGTCCTTTCTCCAGAGGCTCTGAGTGTTCACCTTGCTCTTCACTGGTTCCTGCCACTGTTCTCTGGCTTCATAAACTAAATACACTCTTCCAAACTGCAATTAGTAGCGTATAGCTGACTCTCCGCCACGCCGGTTAGACAAAGTCACTAACCACTCTGCCTCTACCTGTCCCGGCTTCTGCTGCTTTTCAGTATTATCATTCTGATATGCCTCACTTTTTTTTCTCTCCTAGAAAATGGTATGCCTTTCAGAGTCACTTATGCCAATCTGCAAGTTAAATATACTTTGCTTTTTGTCCTATCTACTCCACTTGAAAGGCTGCTCCAGGATTTCTTCTTTCCAACAGTTAGTGCTGAGTGAATTATAGCCTACATTTATTTGTAGCTGGTACATACACTTACATTTCAATTTGTCCTATAGCTTTAATAGCTCTTAATAGCAAAGTATTTACAGACATATCCCTTAAAATAACTTTATGCTAGCCTAAACAATTCAAGATTTTGCTGTTTTCTTTTAAAATAGACTTTCTATTTCCTTGCTCATTCTGAAAGACTTTATCTGTACCTGTTACAGCTTGAATTAATATTTACTGAACATGAATGACCATACATGGGAATTACTACTATGCCTTAGTTTATTTATCTAGTAAATTCCAACTTCCCTTCATCCATCTTCAACTCATTTCACTTTATCCCACAACTACTATTTCCAGTATTCTCTGTCTTGGAGTCTCTTTACTGAACCATTCCTGGTCTGATTAGTTTCTAAATTTACATGTTAATATCTAGGTGTTGTTTTTCTTTTTCAGTCTCAATCCCTGTCTTGATCCCTTTGTCTCCGTTTTCATTCCTCTCTACTTATGTCAAGTTTAACTCAGCAATCAAATCAGGCTCTGAGGTGTGACAAAGTGGTTGCCAAAGATCCAGACCTTTCAGGTGGGGAGAATAAAGCTTAGTCAATCAGCAGCAGTGCACTCGCGTGCTCACACCTGGAAAATACCTAGTGGAGAGTGAGTCTTTAAGAAGCTGATTTGGTTAAATGAAACCAATCTCTTTTAACTTGTGTTAATTGTGAATTTTCAAATTGCTATAACCTGGCCACATTTGGTGACTTTTCAGAGGATGAATAAAAGACCAATGCAAAGACCTGTTCTTTTTCAGTGTCAGGATTGCTGCTCCCAAGCACAGGAATGTTCTTTCTTTCTTGGAAAAAGGTAAGTAAACTATTCTTAAAAAGAGTAAGTAGTCTCATTTTCCTCTGCTCTAGTTTTTAGCAGATTGGACTGTTTTGGCTGAAACCTTACATCTTCCCTCCCATTTAACTAAAACAAAAAGTCAGTCTGAGACAGAAAACAAGCCTGGAAACTTTCAACCAGTACAGTTAGTTTAGTAATTTTGTAAGTAATGGGAACTAGTGTTTGGTGAACTTTAACAGTGTAGGTAGTTCTTATTTTAATTATAACAAGAATTTTAGTGTGGAATGTGTGTGTATTTCATTAAATATAGTAAGCTGAAGTCCTTACTGTTTTACTAGGTAATGATTATTGTATATTTAAATGCAAGAAAGACACTGAAACTTACTGAAATCACGAGAGCATGCCAGCTCTCCAGGTGTTTCAGTTTAATAAACTACTTCTGTAAGACTTATTAGATAATAAAATTGGGTGTAATTCATGAAGCAATGTATATTTTAAAAAATGATATCTTATTAGATCAAAAGCCTGGAGGAAAAAGAAGAATTTTAGCTTCCATTCTTGGGTCTGCCATGGATTTCCTGTGAATCAGGACAATAATTTAGCCTTCTGCTTTCATTTGCCTTATCTGTAAACACTTCTCTATATATAATCCTTTTTCCTCCTCCATTTCTTAAAAATGCTTCCAGAGCCAGAATTGTTCTCTAAATGGGCCTGTAGTAACTTGCATGCTTGCTGGTCCTACTTTTTCTCTTGACTATTGGCAGAATTTTAAATACTGCTGACAGCTTGTTTTTTTTCAAACCTATTCCAATTCCACATGGCAGTGTTCTTGGCTTGAATTTTGGTTTAAAGCTGCTTGTTGTTTGGGAATCACAGAAGTGATACTATATTGATTCCAGGGTCTTTTCCTAGCCTGACTGGGGCAGTATGTGTTTTGTATTTGTACAGTGTTATTGACCATTACTAGTTTCTCCCTTGCTCCCAGACAATAGACAGATATTTTGTCAATTCTCTACAGCCTCTGTAAAACTTCAGATTGAGTTGATACAATAATATTTATTAACATGACTCTGTGGCATACATTCCTGGAATGCTCAGCTGATTGCTGATCCCATAAATGCATGTGTGTTACTCATTGTGAGGTGCACGCTCCTGTTCAGTGTGTGCCAAGAATTAATGGGCTGGATGAAAGGACTTTGTCCAACTGTTTCACCAGTTTTTAAATATAAATTGTTCAATACACTTACAGACAAATGATTCAGCCCAATGGTTTAAACAGATGCCATGGGAATCTGAGATCACGAGAAACATCTTTCTGTGGTCCTTCTTTAAGGATCTGCATGTTGATTTAGCTCAACTAGAAAGTCACTAGTGCATGTGTATATGATTAAATCCCTTTGATAAACTGTTCTTTTATAGTAAAATGGAGTAAGTTACCTGTAGTAGTCTGGAGTAGATTTAGAAACCAGCAATAAGAGGGAAGATGGTGGATGGCATCTTTTTCCATTTTGACTTGTTAAACCTGACTACTTGAACCCTTTTTTGTCTGTGTCCTTACTGATGAGACTTTCTTCAGGCAGCAAAGACTACCATTAGGAAAGCAAAATTCATGGCTTGTTGAAATAGAGCCATGTTGACTGAGCTGCCACAACATGATTTGATTTTTTTGGTAGGTGGGTGGATTTTCTATGGGCTCAAAGTTCTGTTTAACAAAACCACCTTCCTCCAAATCCATGTACTTCAATAAAAACAAAAAATAAAGTGTCATATTTATCTGAATGTTTCATCTGGGGCAATCCAAGCATTTAAGCTTTCCTTGCAAAAGAACTTTTCTCCTTGTCTCTCTTTCCAAGAAAAACAGGAATTATCGCATGACTGTTTTCAAGAATTATGAAAACAGTAGAAACCAAGGGGGGCTTGCCTGGTTTATAGTAGTGCTTATGGTACTAGCCTGCAAGCTGAGATCTGTGGCTCTATTTCTACCTCTATCCTGCTTCATATGCTCTTTGAATTCTTCAGTCCTTTGCTTTTCCTATCACTTTTTGTTGTTGACCAAAATTGAATAAGTCACTGTTCAATATGTAAAGGCATGGTTCATCCATACAGTTTTGGTAATGAGTAAATTTCTTTTTCTTTATATCAAAAGGGACATCATAGAACTGGAGTGGGTTCAAAAAAGGCAGCAAGCGTGATTGATTACACAGCATCTACATGAGGAATGACTGAGTAACTTAGATTTCTCCACCCTGAAAAAAGACACGGTTGCTATGAGATAGCCTAGAGGTTGACAGTAGTATCAAGCCAGTTGATACAGCCTTTTACCATCCTTTCAATTGAGTGGACCTAATAGGACACCAGCTCAAAACAAAATGGGGTGGTTTCTCAGGAAATTGAGAGCAGACCTATGGAAAGCCTTGAAAAAGGAAGAAACTGTGAGATATTTGTGTGTCATGAAAAGCCTGCATAAGTATTTAGAAGACTTAAATTTCATCAGGCTCAAGGTATAACCTGAGCTGAAACACTCAGAGATGGGATACTCTGTGAAAGTATATTGACTTTCCTTTCCCTGTTCGTTCTTCAGTTACTTAATGACTGCTGTTTGCCACAGGATCCAAGTTTAGATGAACCTTTAGTATGAACCAATATGGCTGTTCTTATATTTGCCTTTTTTTTTCTCCTAAGTCCAGTACTGAGAATACTTCTCTCATATCAGAAATTATGGTCTTTTTCATAATGACAACAATGTTGTCTTGATCACAACAGCATCGTTGTGTCAGCAGAAACCTTGGCTCTCTTATGGCAGGGGACAGCTTGGACAAAAAGCATTATTGGAAGGCATTCTGGTCTCTTTTTTTTTTTTTAAAGTGAGTGGAGTAAGCAGAAGATTGTTAGTCTCAAGCAGGTGAACAAACCAAGAATTATTGAAATCTTTGCAACTGAGTCATGTGGCTTTAGCTAAAACTAGTCAAGAATGTGTCCTTTGGAGACATCACAGTTGATTTGCATTAGCTATGCCAAGCTAATAAAGGTGTTTCCTGTTAAAGTAATCTCAAGAAAACAATGCTATGTGGAGATTTCTGATCACATTTCAATCATGTTGCTATTCTTCAGGAGGAAGACAAGATTAATTTGTGGTCGGTTATCTTGGTCCTCCTTTCTTCTCATGCTTTGCTTCATAAATCTTCTTTAGGTATTTCTTCAGGGAAGCCATGAGTCTGTGTGGTCATGCATATTTTGATATGTGTAGACAAAAGTTTCCATATGCTTTTCCCCTAATTGCTTACCTGTTGAAATACCTCTTCATTTTGAAGCAGACATTCTGGAGACAGAGCAGTTCCTGGAAAAGTTGCTTTTCTGTTATCTGTTTTCATGGGATTTATTTCATGTTCTGAGGTGAGCTGGCTTTATGATTTTTTTTTTACACTTCTATTAGTTTCACCTAAAGTTGCTTGTAATATGAACTAAAGCAAAATCTAGAAGCTGAAGCCCTTTTAGGAGAGTTCTCATGCAGGCAAAAAATTGGTCTCAGTCTAGAAGACCTCACAAACTAAGTGTAGGACAAAAGGTGAAAGGTGGATGTGACAAGTATATGGCAAAGTGAGAACATGTTGCTTCAGTTCATCTGAAGTACCTGGTAGGTAAGCTGATTTATGTGTAGCTGAAGATCTCCCCTGACATCTTCATACAAGCTATCTCATATGACCTACAGGTGCCACAGGAGGTAGTCCAGTAATCCAAGTGGGCAAATTTGACAAGTGAGCAGTTGTGGTATATCTACTAGTGAGACTAAGACAGGAGCTAACAACTTTACATTGTTCATAATGATCAATAGGGTACAGGTATGCCATGAAGCATGTTAGAAATCAAGACTGGGATCTTGCACCTGGTGCAATTAATTTTTTATTTGATTTTTCATTTTTCCAAACTTTTTTGAACATAAATTTTTACTTTGATTTGAACCTTTAGCAAAAATTATGCAAAGTTAAAGTGACCATTCTAAAATAGATTCAAAGGTACAGTTGCCAGTTATACATTACATATTGCAGCAGAAATCCCTTTCAGGTGCCATAAACTAAAAGCTAATTTTTCATTTTGTTCTGTAACAGGAGGATGGGGACCATCGGAAGCTATTACCTTACAGTCCTGTTCTATTAAGTGATGTTTATGAAGTTTCCTTTTCTTTCTCTATAGTATTGAGTTAGAATTCTGTCCACTCATAATTACTTCAGCCAAGTGATACTGCCAGGTTGGGTAGATATTTAATAAGAAAAAGCTTCTTTCTATCTAGAGAAATTTTGTGCATGCTATATCCCATAAAAGTTCTGCTACTGAGTGAGAGAGAAGGGATTTGGTTTTAACTAAACTAGCTCAGGGCATTGCAGTATTTTTTAAAAAATAACTTAAGTGGTTTGGTTTTTCATTTGTTTCCTGATTCTAAGGCAACTCGTGCATCTATGTTGATCTTAGCCTCTAAAGTGCTTGAATCTAGGGAGCATTCAAAACCCCTTATGGATCCAAGTTTCTAGTCTGTTCCCAATTTAACTTTATTATACTTTGTGATTTGAAAGGGCTCTGAGAGCTCTGGTTGTGTGGGTCCCAGCGAAGCAGGGAGGGAGGGAGGAGCGCTGACGGGCAGTGTCCTACCGAGGCTCTGGACACAGAAAGCTGCAGAGATACAGGAGGTAGCGAGGCAAGCTTGGAGCTGGTACACCAGAACATCTAGATGGAACAAAGCTTAGCATAGCAAAAAGAGAAGTTTAGTAATCAGAAGAGGGATGCCCTTAGATTATAAAACATGGTTCAGGGGTGTCCTAAGTTTGCTTTTCTGTGACATTATTATTTTTTTAATAATGAAATCTTGAAGCCTTTGCTCCACTAATAGAAACTGCTGATTTTTTTTCCAATTAAAAAAAAATCAGTATATGCATTTGACCAATATATATTTATATGATTTACTTTCTCACACTCCATGTACTGGGAAGAGATTTACCATATCTGTTTTTAAAATGACAAATATGACTTTAATCTTGGCAGATAACTGGCGGAAAGTGGTTTACTATTTGACAGTTATGATGATGAGGAAACTTACAGCTGTCTTATTATTGGTGACTGTGTCCTTTTTTGTTTGTTTCAAATATTTAACTTTCAGCTGGATAGAACTAGACCTATAAAACTAGTATTTATGCTGTTTGGGTATGCAGAACATACAATAAATTCAATATTTTAATTTAAGCTATGGAAAATTCATTGTAATTGAACTACACTGTAAACAGGCTATCTGTTGCATATCCTACTGTGTCAGAAGAAATTAAAAATTGCGTAATTTACACACATAAGTACAAGAAGATTTTAAAAAATATTTCTGCCTACTAAAATACACAGGTCAAGTACATAAGCAGTCTTTGTAAATTTGCATACACTTCCAATACCGCAATGCTAACTCAGTGCCTCTACAAACACGCTAACTAAATGTCAGTGGCAATACACCCAACTGCTTGAGACAGAGGTGGGTCCTGTGGAAGAGTCAGAGCTCAGTCTTGCGCTACTGCTACTCCTCAAGCAAACACATTTGTCCTTTTTCTCAGTTTATTCATCTGAATGCTGGGTGCTAGAGAACTGCCTCTTATGCAAATGTCTCTGAAGGTTTCCATTTTTATGTGTGTGTCTACATCTACGTGTGTGTATATATATAAAAAAGGTATGATACATGAATGAAAGGATCAGCAAGTGCTGTGTGATTAATTGAAAATGTTTGAAATTAAGCCATCCAGTTTGAATAAATAAAAATACAGTAGAGATAGACAACCAAAAATGAGACAACCAAAAATGAGTCAAATACAAAGTGATGACTTGGTGTTAAATGCTACATTAGTTTGAATATAATTGTACAGATATATCTTTTTAAGCAGAATTTCCTGTGAAAATACATTGATGTTATCAGCTTTTATAGGAGACCCTGTTTAGATCTAGAGATATTACTCAATCTGAGTTGAGTGTATTCAAACCTAATGTAAATGAACAATTGTAGCGCTAACATTGCAATTAATGTAATCACTTCAATAATTTTCCCTCCACTTTCAAACAGTTCTTGTTACTTTTTTCAGCCAAGACTGTTGTTTTTTTTTCTAACATTCTGAATATACTTTTCTTTTAATAATGAATATTGGATGTTTGGGTTTTTTTGAGGGGGCAGACTTCAGATGAAATATCCCATAATTTTGTGGGAATTTTTTTGCTTTAATTCCCTGTTCAAACTTTTCATGTACTTGATTAAACTAAGGAACTGCTTACTCTTCATCTTAATTCCTTTTAGAAATGTTCTCCTTTTTAAGGATTGAACTGTAACTTACACTAAAAAGTTGGATCCACATAGAAGGATCTTCAGTGTGTATTTAGCAGTTACATTTACATAATCTTATTTTGGTGAATTTTGATAAACAATCTAATTTTCCATACTGTTTACTTCTCTTTAAAATATTATTTAATGGAAGATACAGCACTTAGCCAATTATTTGTTCTTTCTTACCTAATTTCCAGATTTTACTGTTTATGTTCAGTTCTAGGGCAGTAGAAATAAGATGTTCACCTATTTCCAAAGCAGTAGTGTAATCTAAGTAGGTTATTATTTTACTTTACCCTCAGCTACTCATTACAGTTCTCTTTACCTGGATAAAGTATGAGGAGTCCCTAACTTTCATTTTCAGACTTTTTTTGCTCAAAATAACCAAGCTTAACTTAAACAGTGGGTCATTGCTAACCTGACACAGGAATGCATTGCTAACACCTATGGAATCCAGTGCCAGGCTATAGTCCTGAGCTGGAATTCACTTGTTTCTATGCGATTATAATCTTATCAGTGTTGATATTTCTTCTTCTTTTTGTCATGCCTGGGAGCACAAAAAAGTCTGCAGGCTGCAGGTAAATTGCAGGCACTTATGGATCCTTCAGCAAGAAAGATATTATAGGCGTGCAAATTATTATAATTATTGCTGTTATACTGCAACATGCTCCTTTTGAATAGCGATGGTGATTCAGAGTAGTTGGAAGAATAAATCAAAAGCCTTTTCTTCCTCTTATTCAGACACAGTACTGTGAATTTTACTCACAAGTAGTTGCTTACTATAGAAGGGTATGTACTATCACCTCTTAACATTAGTACAGCATAAGCTTCTGCTGCTCCCTATTTTGTTATTCCACAATCCAGAAACAAATTTTCAGGAAGGTTTTTTACATAATTGTGTTGGTTATGGAAATATATTCATGCATGAAAATATTAAATTTTGGTTATTTAAACTGTATATCACCAATTATAACCAAATATAACAGACACCTGGCCTTTATCAGAATAATCAGGCTCCTGACAGTGCCTGACCATGGCAGTATTGTTTCTGCGAATTACCTGGCTGCTTGCAATGTCTCTGCTTCCAACAAAGAATAGTTGTCTCTCAAAGATGGTTGCAAGAGAGATAATTTGTCTTCATTATTGAACGTCTCATATAAGCTGAGTGGATTCTGAATATTTGGGAATGTTTTAGGCATGCAGAGCTCATCTATCACTAGTCTACTCAATTCAATTAATGGCTGCTGTGAACTTGCTCAAATAATTCTATTTTTGACATTTTTTGCTCTGTAGAGTTAGGTTTTTTCCCTTTCCTGATGATCATAGAGACTATTTTGCATTTTGACATCATGTAGGTGTTACAATTTCTAAACTCCAACTGTTGAGAATAAATATTGATTGCTTTGCCCTGGCGGAACAGAGATCTGCTCCCAAAAATATTTCTTCACTTATATTTTAATGTCATGTTAAAACTTATTCTCAGAAATGTACAGAAGTTACTCAGCCTGCCCATAGTACTGTGAATTCTTTAGAAGATAATGTCTTCTGTATTTGCTTCTACATATGGAAAATATTATATGTACCAATATTTTTTGCTTAACTCACAATAATACCCAATCCACTTTGCGTTGAATTCTTGTGCTCAATATTGTTACTTTTTTCATTAAATACGCATTAGTTAAAAGAATGCAAAGACTTTCTTCAGATTTTTCTTCATCTATGTCCAGGTATATAATCATCTAGTTTCAGATGTAGCAGTTGATTCCTGTGAAATAATAATATCAGTCATGTTCTGTGCTGATTCCAGGAAAGATGTTTTGGAGCCAGAAGGGAAATAAATGGAAGTCCTCGTAGCAGCACTGTTCCTGTAACAAATGTCAAAATAGCACCTTGTTTGTTTTTGGAGAGGATATTAGTATAGTACTAGCTGTGGTTTGGTTTTGTTTGTTTTGTGAAAACTGAAACAGGTGAATGAGATGAGAAATAATGTGCAACAATGAGTGTTTGCTTGAAATCAGGCATTGGTCAACAATTAGAGAAAGCATAGGACTTGCAAATGGTTTGCCTTTTTTCCCCTTGATGGTCACATGCTTCAGGAGGGGCTACTTTGTTAAATGGAGGCATTTGCTGGGTAAGTCTTGTGAGTTGTTTTTTCCCCTAAATGCTGCTTTATACTCAAGGAATTAAGGAAACTATTCCTTTCAGGCTTAAATGTTGAAAACTTCATGTTATTACCAATAATTACTATCCTGACCAAAGTAAAACCACTCTCATTCTTTGCCTTGCCTATAGGATATTCCTCAACACCCTTGTTCTTTGACCTGCTTACTCTTAAACTTCCCTCATGCTAGACTGGCTTCTGCAGTGTATATTAAACAGTTACGGCAATAGCCTCTCTTATTTTAAAGAGGATTAACTTTGTCACTCAAACCTTTCCCTCACCTAAGGTGTATGCTTCTGAAGACTTTTCCACCTTTTGAACATTATGGTTTTCCATCACAGACACAGCACAGCTGAGATGTGTAACGCAGATTTTTGCAAGTTTCTAATATGATATTTAATTAGAATTAGAAAAGATCTAAATGAAGCAATAAGGGCAGAGTATGTATCTCTACTAGATTTTCTTTTTTCCTTGATTTTCTCATTCTTCTTGTCAACTTTCTGCTTCTGATGTCTTTTTTTTTTAAATGGCCAAGTGACCCTGCTTCCAGTGAGTTCCAGTTATTGAAACTAGTTTGCAGCCTTTGGGCTGTGTGTCTGAAATGCTTCCCTTTGACTGGACTACTAGAGTTTAAGGACTTGGTACAGGGTTATTCATTCTCTTCTAGATATTTTTTCTGCAGCCTCAGGGCAGAGGATGGTGGGCATCACAAGTGGATGCAACCTAAAGCAAGTACATTGGGAAAGCTTGTACTAACTGACAGCTTCATAGCCTAACAGATGCATCCTTCAACCATCGCACTTTGTGCAATAGGTAGTATCCAATCCTAAAATAATTGTGGCTGTTTCTTAAGGGGGAAGTGAAAGTGTGGTGCTACTTCAGTTTAGAAGCTGTTAAGTTTATCAAATTCCTTGACTGTCTGCTTCAAATTTACTTGTAGTAATATAGCATTGTTTTAGTGGTTTACAGAAAATTGAATGAATTCTATCTTAGGGGTATTTGGGGTATTAGGAAACTTGTCTACATTTTCAGTCTGAAGGGTTGAACTTCTGTTTCTCCAAAGCGAGTGAAATGTTGTGCACCTAAGTAGCTGGGAAAGCCAGTTTCACCAACTTATACAGCCTTAGACATGACTGAAAACCAATTTTAAGTTCATGAATCACGCATGACAATTATTGGTTTTGGCAAAGCTCTTTATCAAAGAGTTGATGGCAAACATGCCAGACAACATCATGATGTAAAACCAACCAAAAATAATCATACTAAACATAGGGTCTGCTGTGCCAGGGAAATGTAAATTTGGGCCTTTTAAGGATGGACCAAAGGTAATCTCCACTTGGGGAGAGGTGGGGGGAAGCCAGCAGAAAAGGGCTCTGAGTAGAGTCCATCTGTCTATATACTGTGTGATTTTAACTATTGGGTACAGTTACTGTACAGCTTGTGGAGTACAGCTGTGTATGCAATGTGCAGGATTAAAGAATCAAAAAAATGTTTTGTTGTACACAAATACTAACAGGAAAGAGTTTTCCGTAGCTCCTTTTGGACCCCTTTAGGCTCCTATGCTAAGATAAGCTTATATAATATTCAAACACATTATGTCTATGCCTATTGGACCACGTTTCTAATAAGAATCTTATATAGCAGGTATACCAAGCATTCCAGAAGCAGCTCTTTGGAGTAAAACTTGTACTTCACAGGTTTTAGCCCAGCCAATGGTGGTTACTCTTTTGTCCCATTGAGCTTCAAAAGGTTAATGCAGTATGAACCAGGGAAAAGGAATATAAATCTTAGAATGGTAAGGAGTGGAGTTTTGTGTTGGGTCTGGTTTTTGGGTTGAGGGGTTTTTTTTAAGAAACACATGGTAAACATATATAACACCAGCTTCCATAAGTGACAATAGAGTTGATTTTTTGTTTAAGTAACAAATCTGGACCAAAGCAGTTAAGGGTGTGTGGTATTAGTTGCTGTTTGATATACAGAGTAATTAGTGCAAGACTAGTTCTATTTTTTCTTCCATGTATTTGCTGTTTTCTTATGTCTTGGAATAAGTTTTTGAGTAACAATTTATAAACTGTAAGCTAGTGGAGATGAGTAAAAAGGTCAACTATATTCTCTTCCTGGGTACAAAATATCACTTACCAACTTGTCTAGTGAAATTGAACCTTGTAGCTCTTCCCTGCAGTTAATCTATTTTCTATGTTTTGAGGCAAGATAGCGAACTCTGTTTCACTAAGGCAGATATGAGGCAGAGCTATGGAGTGCCTGAAGTCACAATGAAAAATGTCCTCATAATAAGCTGAAGTTGACTGCGTTCTACGCCAGGATAATGGCTGCAGTGTGATGCTCTCCAGGCTTAAGTTTTAAAGACCCTTATTCAAACATCAGTGACTACCTCGGAATTCTAGAAATCCATGACAGCATTGTCTAACATAGTCTTAAAAAAAAAGACTCCTCAGTCTCTTGGTAATCTGGTCCCATTCTTCGCTGTCCTTGCTGTTTTATTCTTGTGCCAATGCTTAACTGCCCTTCCCAGCAATTTAAGCTCATTACTTCTTGCCTTGTTACAAAAGAAAAAACACTACCTCTTTTGCAGTTACTTTTTGTATATTTGAAGACTGCAGTTCATCTCAAAATGTCTCTCTGATTCAAGTGCTTTGGTCACTCAACCTTTCCTTGGGGGCCATGTTTCAATCTGTTCCCACGGTGGCAGTGAGAGCTTATTTTGCCATTGTTTCTTATTGCTTGTACGTGCTACTAGCTTGCAGGTGCATAAAGGCATTGTCAGGAAAGATTCAATGCTGAGTGTATGTGATGTGCTGACGTCAATAACCAGGCTGCAAAACAACCTTATAACCTGGAGAAAACAGAACAAGTCTATAAAAGCTGTGTGAGTAGAATCAGTTTGTTTCTCAGTGCTGCATAATCCTTCCTGAAATACAGTAACCTCCTGGCAGACCCACACAGCTTGCTCAGCCTCTAGTTAATCATACACGTTCAGACTTGACTCTTTCCTCAAATAAGCAGATGAAATAACTGTTCAAAGCATGTCTTATTTCCTTGCTGAAAACTTTGTTGGATGGGTTTCCTTGCACTCCTTCAAGGCAATGACAGGTTCATTCTCTCTGGCATGAGACAAATAAGCACACAGTTCAGTTGCTGCTGCCTTCTGGAGGTTCTCTGGTGTCCTCATGTCCACCTTGGTCTTGTGTGGCTGAGAACACATGATCATCATCTTGCACAAGACAGCTGGCTTAGCCCTTGAAAACAAAAGCTGTGCAGGAAGGGTTTTCCAGACCACCTAGTTCTTAAAAGCTACCTTTGTTTTTCTTTTGGAGTGCATGGTTTCACATTTGCTTTAAACCCACATCCGTGGGGCCTATGAATAAAAGGGATGTATTTCCCCATCCCTAGCCACAGATCCTCCTGTGTGTTGACTGTATCATCTGTATGGTGAACAAGATTGTTGGACTGATCCAGCTGCAAATGAATTCAGCAACAAAACTAACAAGGAATTTTCTACACAACATCTTTTCTGTTTTGCTGTGGGATGGCACAAGCACTACTGGAGGAATAAAGAATAAATTGAGACTGGCATGGGGCTAAGGCAGGGCAGCAGCCCAGACTTAAATTTACTGAAGTCACTGTGCATCACCAGTCTTGAAGGAATCTGATCATTATTCATCTCACCCAGATCATTAAATCTCATCCTTATGCCCTCAGAGTTCTGCAGTGGATTAGGCTTCCTCCTCCACCACACTTCTGAGTGACTGGTGTTCTCAATGCCATTCCCACATGCTGTCAGACTATTAAGCAGGACATCACCCTCTTCTGCCTATCCTAGCACACCTCACTGGGAGTATTGTTACTAATGTGTTTCTCACCCCTGTTTTGTATCCTTAAAACATGCTGCTTTTATAGGTTCATTTCTTCCTCGCTTGCCAATGTCTTTGGAGCTCATAACTGAGACAGGTCTTTAATGTGAAGGCAAGGAAGCTCAGGAACAATAAATGCAGCAGCTTGAGAGGAGGGGACGTGTGCACATCTTTGCTTTTTTGGATACCAGCAGATGTCTATATGCCAAACCAGTTCTGCTGAACTGGTTCTGAAGTGCCAGGTTTTGGCATTGCCCTGGTTTCAGTGGGATAGAGTTAATTTTCTTCTCAGCAGCTGGTATAGTGCTATAGTTTGGATTTAGGATGAGAAAATATTGATAACACTAGTTTTAGCTGTTGCCGAGCAGTCAAGGATTTTTCAGCTTCTCATACTGGCCTGCCAAGGAGAAGGCAGGGGGCATCTGTAAAGCTGGGAGGGGACACAGCCAGGACAGCTGACCCAAACTGGCCAAAAGGATATTCCATACCATATGACGTCATACTCAGTATATAACTGGGGAGTTGACGAGGAGGTGGTGTGGCTCAGGAACTAGTTGAGCAATTGTGCTGTGCATCACTTGTTTTGTATTTTCTTTTATTATTATTATTATTATTTTCCTGTTCTGTCATATTAAATGGTCTTTATCTGAACCCACAAGTTTTACCTTTTTCTTTTCAGTTACATCCTTGATCCTGCTGTGGGGGGAGTAAGTGAATGGGCTGTGTAGTTTTATCTGCCTGATGGGTTAAACCATGACAGGCATAAGCACAACAGACAATGCATCCCTATACCAACTTGGGTGCCTTGCACATTGTTTGAGCTTTAGGCATAGGCATTCATGTTTTATTGAATTTAGGTTTGACTGACTTACCCTTCATAGGAGATATGTGGCCAAAAAAGCAGCAGAGGCCACATCTAGATTTTCAGCATAGCACTCTAGACACAAGATGTTGATTTATTTTTGCATCTTGTTTTTGTGCAGCATTGTGTTCTGGGTCCTATGGGACTATCTTTTCAGAGCCAGGTAATTTAGTTAATGTTCATGTGCTCCGTATCTAACACAATATACTGTACAATAATGTGACACTTTTCATCCTTGGTTTCTAAAACATTACATTTCAAGAGTTGCCTTCTACTTGTACTGGTAACAATACAAAACCACGCTTGAGTCTGCCACTGCATCATTTTTCTTATCAAAGTTCTTTTCCCATAAAACCTTATGTTGAAATATTCAACAGCCTTAGGAAACCATGTGACCCCCCCCCCCCCCCAATTACTGCCTGCCAGAAGTTGGCTCCCCTACTTAAAGTGAGACCTTTAGACCATTCGGGGTTTATCTTATTCACAATAAGCCAACAGATGAGGTTCCTGCTTCACCCTGTAGCTGATCGTGAAACTGTCAGAAGAGAGTTATGCACTTCAAGAAGGCATAAATCACATAGTTAATTATAATTAAACCTGCAGAAGTTAGACAGGAATCAGTTAAAGGCACAAAACTGATCTAGCAGCCATTGCAGGTGCCCCTTTTGCAAATCTGTCACTTGAGAAAAGATAAGCATCCAAGGAAAAATAAATGCCTTGAATGCACACAATTTCCAATACAGAGGTGGTTGCCTTGAAATCCAAGCTCTAAATAATTATGGTTTATTCAAAACATGAATTAGAGATGAAGGTGGGTGGGGGTTTTTGTTTTGGGTTTGGTGGCATTTATAAGCACTTTTTGGTTGGTTTTTGTTTGGGGCTTTTTGTTTTGTTTTAATCATACTTGCAAAGTTCTCTATTCTGCCTGACCTAACAGAGATTATTGGAAGAGGTTTTCTAGCCTTCTAAAATCAATTGGATATAAGACTGAGTGAGCACAGAACTGGGCTTAGAGGGGATATGCAAAATCCAAGCCCGACTTTTCAATTTGCAGCTGGAATTCTAAGTGTAAAACTTTCTGCAGTTGGATTTTTTTTGTCTCTTGTTAGAATTTCTGTCAAAAGCTTTTCCTGTGGCTGTTACTTAAGGACATAGAGCAAATGTAGTATTGATATAGCCAAACAAAACTACAGAAAGCAGGGCTTGGCACAAAATAACTTACTGTTTGGTAGGGGGGAAGAGGAGGGGGAATCCATTTCCATACTTACATAAAGGTAATGGGCTTGGTTTTATATATGTATCTTATGTTTGTGGCTGTAGAAAGAAAAAAAGTGTAGGGAGGGAGGAGGAAGAACAAGAGATCAAGAATCAAGTCTTGAACCTGAGTGTGTCTTGTGCAGGTGAGTGCCAAGATCAACTGTACTATGGGCTTTTCTGGCATCTTTTTAAAAAAATCTTTTAAAAATAGTTCCATTTTATATAAAAGAAATATACATTGGAGAAAAGGATTTATACCTCACTGCATACAATGCCCAAGGTAAATAAACATTCTGTTGCAAGTGGAGTGTGGGAGCATTTCACACTGAGGTCCAGTGGGTGTTAGCTGTTTACACAGAATAAAAGATGTGCAGTAGGAGAAGGAGCAGCCCACTAGCAAGCCTGCTAGTAAGCTCAGCCACCGGGTACACTGACATTAAAGTGACTCTATGGGCACATTTACTTCTGCCCAGGAACAGGGGAACCTGAAACTTGCTCATGTTATGGAAGTGCCTTAAGCACTTTTCTGCTATTATTTTTCTTCTCTGTGCCTCTTATCCTGTCTGATTTTTTTTTAACTGGAAATTTCATTTTTCTTCATGTGACTTGCTTTGTGTCTAGTACTGTTCCGTGAAAAGTTTTGCTCTTCATATGTCAACAGCTTCTGACAAAAGAAATAATTTCATTAGAAAACCCTTGTTCAAGCTGTAATTGGTGTACTGCATCCCAGAGTGCTTGTCCTGCCTCTGTACAAAAAGAGAGAATGCGTATTGCTCTGCTCTACTCCTTACGGTCCTCAAATCTAATTAAAGATGCCTTGCCATCTGTGAAATAGTTGCAGCAAGAAATGTGAAGGTAACTCCAGTTACAGTATAATCACTTCTAGCCTAAAAGTTCCTTTAATGATTGCTCTCTTTGTCTCCAGATAATTTGGGAATAAAACACTTTTTGGGTGTGGCCACTTCCGAAATGTCTGGGTTTTACTGGTCTGTGTTGTTCAGAAATTCAGATTGGATGATCACAGTGCTGCCTTCTGGTCACAGACCTTATTTAAAATTTACCCTTTTCCTTTCCTCCTTTCAAAGCATGAAATGCAGACTTGATGCTGTGCAAGAGCTCTGTGTGGGAACATCTCTTGTTATCCCTCCTTTTTTTCTATATATTTTCAGCTAGCACTTCCCAGAAACTCTCTGGGATGATAACACGTGTAGTGGAGGTCTACTGTCCCAGGAGAGTATGGTCAGCTACAGAAGGTCTGAATTCAGTGTACTCAAGTCCATTTGGAGAAAAGACCTGTAGAACTCATAAGAATGATAAATGAATTTGGTTAGATATTGCTAAGGTGCTACAGCTGGGGTTTTTCTTTTTTAAACAAACAAAAAAAACCCCAAACTAAAACCACCAAGATTTAATAAGGACTCTACTTTCCAAGAGAGATTTATTGGAGGGAAAATATCCTCTTTCATTGCAGAGGATTGTTTAAAAACTTGCAGAAAAGTAGAGCTTTTCTGTGATGGTGTCCAGCACCTGATAGTGTCCAGCAGATGGTGCTGAGGAAAGTAGATGCTGCTTAATTACAAAAACAATAGTGGATATTATTACTGGATAGGCTTCTCCCCATTGTCCAGTGCAATCTTTACTGCAGCTGCTGCATACGTGCCAAGTGGCATGAAGGAACCTTCCTCAACCATCAGCCACTGGATATGGAAAAATTATAGCTCTGTTCCCCAACCAGGTGTGTAACCTTCCCTGAGGAATGTTATGCTCCACACTTGATTTAGCATACAGCTATAGATTTTCATCTATTGTAAAACTGCAAAGCCAGCTATAGGTATTTTGCAAAATGCATCCTATTCCCTGAGAGATAGGGGTTGGACTAGACTAGCACAGTTGTGTTCCCAAAGCCATGAGTTTGACTTGCATGGATTTACCAGAAAGGCTTCTACCTTTGGCTTGCACTAACAATGATCTTATTAGCTGGCTGTACAATACATTGCAGGCAGAGCTGAACAAATAGATTAAAAATTTTGAAAGCACTTGTGACATCAAGGGGATAGATGAAATCACCAAGACAATTGAATCATATTTGCGGCAGAAGATAACATTGCAAAAATGATTAAATCCACAGGCTGTTTTGGCTGCCTTGTTTATGCCCTGTGCTCTAAAACAGAGGCCAAAAATACCAGAGGCCTCTGCTCAATATGTCAGCTTGCATAGTTGTCTAGGGCTATCAAGTCTCCTCTGGAAGTAAATGGTATAAAGGCTTCAGAGTGAATAAAAGTTGAGACATGGGGTGTTTACAGACCTTGTTCCATAAAGACTGACCCAAAGCACTTGGTGGAAAGGGGATGGATGTATATCCTCATGTTTACTTGTAAGAGCTGCTATTCTATTTGTGCTTCAGCCATGGTTAATTACAATGGTTAATCAACTTACTAGGTTACCCAGGTATCTGGACAGAGCACCCACATAAGTCCCATGTCTACCCTGAGAAAAACAAAACCAACATGCAGTAGAACTGAAATTACAGAGGAAAGAGCATATGTTGCTCAGGTTAATTTCATGCAGCCTCTGATATGGGACTCATAGGAAAAGCAGTGAGCATGAAGATGATGAGGTCTGGCTTCAAGAAGTAAGATACTGCCACGGAGGACCCCAAGGAGACACTGAAGAAGGTAGCAGGAGGTGGCAACTGCAGACAGTGCAGGCACTTGTTTGAGAAAGATCAAACCATTTGGAGATCTTTCAGAAGGGCTTACATGCCTGATCTTTGCTTGGATGGGAAAAGTAAAGGGCAGTGTCCTGGGGTCACAACTAAGGCTGCCATGTTGTTTGGGGTTAGGACTTGTAAACCTGTGTTCGGTTCTTTTTCATGCAAATTCTTTCTGTGATAACAAGCAAACCATCTAACCCCCTGTTTCTCACTTCCCTATCAACAGTATGCATTACCTCAGCATGGACTTTTTAATTAAAGAGTGGGAGGAGCTGTTCCCAGCAGTAGTAGGGGATAGAAGAAAATATGCTGGACATAATGGAAAATGGATACTTCTGGAGAGGGAGAAAAACATTGTCTTTTAGAAAGTAAATGCAATTGGAAAAGTCTGCAAAGAAAATTATCTTATGTTTAAAGACAAAACAGATTTATATTTTCCTCCTCTTGATTCTCTGGAAATTGTTTTTTTCTGATTCAGCCGTTTACTGGCTTGGTATTAATGTCTTACTGTAGACTTACCATCCCTTGTTTCTTATTTGCTTTGATATGGCTCTAAGTGATAACATCATATCCTGTGTTAATTTGACTTGAGAAGAAAAGTATTGTATGATCCCATTCTGAAATTTGCAAAGTAAAGTGTATATATATCCTTACTGGATAATTGGAATGTTAAGCACCTTAATGCTGGGCTTAGCAAGCTGAAATAGCAAAGCATACTGTGCAACAAAGTTCAGTGAAATTCAAAAACTAGTGCTGCCTACGTTGCACTCTACCATGCAGGAAAATTGGCTGGAGTCCTACAAATGTGGTGGCCACAATAGTGCAGTAGACATCTGCACTAGTAAGTTCTACCTTGTAGTTACTGTTGTGCCTGCATGTTTGATCTGTTTCAGGTAACACTAGTAACTTTCTGTAGCAGTAAATGTATGCGCACAAGGAAACAGCACTGTAAAGGGGGACTAAGGCTGGGATCTGATGTGCTTCAGACCTGGGAATAGGGCATGCAGAGGTGCTGCACCCCATATGTGGTATGTGCTGCAAGGCAGGATGCCTGGTGGTACCCCGTGTGCTGCCATCAGTACTGCAATGCCCATGAGCCCTGCCTTGCCTGGAGAGCTGTAATAGACATTTCTCCCAGAATGCAGTGTTATGATGTCATCTGGCCAGAATCTACAGCTGAAGTCCTCTCCACCTTTATGGTCAGACATGTTCTTGGAATGCTTTGCTTGCATTTGGTTAAAAGGCTGATGACACAAATGGAGTATTTTCTTATCCTTCAAGGTGCCTTTTCTAAAAACACTGTGTATTCGGTGGTGTTTAAACATGTATACACCCAGCTACTTGTATGTCCAATGA
The DNA here is from genome assembly GCA_013400195.1 of Aramus guarauna. Lineage (NCBI taxonomy): Eukaryota > Metazoa > Chordata > Aves > Gruiformes > Aramidae > Aramus > Aramus guarauna. The sequence goes on along the minus strand of VXBL01001384.1, from coordinate 29,210 downwards.
AAAAAGAGTCAGTATTTTGATAAACAGCAGAAGAGCCATCTATATATTGCAAACCAAAATGACAAAATAACTTGGCATATTTTCCTAGCATGGTCATGTGGTATTAAAAATGTTTTGTGGAGGAATTATTTTAAGCTATAAAATATTCTGTTTGTTTTTTCTGTCTACTGAGATAACAGCAGAATGTTTTGTCTACGCATATCAAGTCTTCATTAGCTGCTGGAAGATGTAAAACTGATTCAAACTTCTTGGAACTTCAGCTCAAAACAGGCATAATTTATAATGCTTTGGATGGGAAGTTTCTGAGAAAGGAACTTTAATAATGGGGGGGTGTTTGTTGGTTTTCTTTTTTTTATGGTTGTTGGTGTTTAGAGTATAATTTGCCTTAATTGCTGTTACTGATTGTGTTACTTTGGTTTCCATCTATATGTCTAGACCTCTTGCTCATAGTTGAACTGTTGGTGTTATTAATTAGTCTAATTGCTGGTGGTTATCTTTATTACAGTAAGACCTTGATACCATTTAAGAATATGATTTTGTTTCACTAGATCCTGTATAAACAGAGTAAGACGGTCAAGGCTGAAGACTTCACAGTTTAAGTATGCCAGAGAGCAGAGCAAAGGATTATAATAAACAAGCAGAATAAACATTACATAGGGACAGCAGGTTTATTGATTTGGTTTATTTCATTTGTTTAAATTTTAAGTAGGTGGTGCTCAGTAAAAGTGGAAGATCATTTGACTAGGAAAACAAGCACTAGAGAAGACGTGGGAAGGGAAGCACTAAAGTGAACCCAGTGGGGAACAAGAGAAAGGGAAGTAAGGCAAGTAGATACACTAAAGGCTAAAGTGAAGGGTCAAAGAGAAAGTTGGAAGAAAAGTTGAAAACTGTAGTAAAATTCCTGAAGATGTCATGAACATATGGTATATTCAGTTGGTATTGTATTGCTCAGTCTCCAGCTTAGATGTGTATTTTGTTTAGAAAGGCCTGTAAATATTTCTAATACCAATTTGATTCACAGTGTGTATGCAAATGCTGGTAGAGGGCTGTGGCTATTGTACTGCTCGAGTAGTCCTCCTCTGCTGGACCAGTGCTTCTGGGCTCTTGGCAGTCTGCACAAGTTTACACATGACTGCGGGGTTTTTCTATTAAATATGACGGACCAGACCAGCATAAACTGATCTTTACACCAGGAACACAAAAGGAGCTCAAATTCATTTCTGTAATCCTCACTGCAACTGGGGATCTTGGTATCTGCAGTTTGCTCTGGTAAGGGAAAGTGAAGGAAGCTGTGCTCATCTGACGGTTAGAGAAGAGATCTGTTTTCCATTGTGTCTCGTGTTTCAGTGCTTGCTTTCCATGCCTCCACTTATTAAACCTCCGGCAATGACTGAACTGCGTCCTTTGGCATTGGTAATGGTTCAATTAGTAGGTAGTGCTTATGTTAATGTATACATGAATATTTGGAGAAGTTAGTTTTTTCCATAGACTGTTTTGAGAGATGAAATCTTAATCTGGAGCCTGGTCTTTAATGTTGTTGCTTTTTAATGAAGTTTAACCTGTGCTATCTGCTAGCCATACAGATTTCTTGGAGAACTTTCATGTTGCTATTAACATAATAGTTGATACATAATTTATGCTTTATGCTAGATAATTACCTTGAGGCATTTCTTCACTGATTCTAATGAAGATATGTTATCTCTTGCTGTAGTCACTGCATCACCATTATTATTTTTTAACCAAAAACTTAAAGAAAAATGTTACATTTCCTGTCATAAACCTGAAATCTTGAGTCAGTACCTTGAAATGCAAGCACAATCCACTAAAAACTGCCTACAAGCATGAAACAAGTGTTTTAATTTCTTGCCAGAAGCAGTTTATCAAATTAAGATAGCTAACTGGCCTTCCTAATGTTTGTGCTTCAAACTTTTTCTGGTCTGTGGTTTGCTGTGTAGGATTCTTTTGTGTGACTCGTTTAAGAGTCTGACCTTTAGTTACAAGAAATAAATATTTAATTTTTTTTAGACTAGAACACAAAGTGAAGCTTCATTCTCACTATGCTACCTTTACCATAAAAACTCCAATACAGCTGAAACTACCAGATTCCTACAGTCTACAGCAGTGTTATTGAAGCCTCCCTTACCTCTAGAAGGATGTTGAGTATTGGCCCGCTATGTAGAAGAGAGGGTCCATTTCTACCCCAGAGATCTATTATCTTTAGTAATTGTTTAGCTACTCCTACGATGCTGTGAAAATGAATTTGTGTTTGCAGACAGCTCTAAGATGAACAGATAAAAGGCTCCGAATAAGTCCAAAGTATAATTATTAGCCAATGTTTAACAGGGATTTATGATTAGCGTACTGCCTGTGTAAACAGTATTTAACCTAGAGTTAACATAGAGTGAGGGCTAGGTGCCCCACTTCACGATGTGCCACTTTTTTTTTTTTTACTTGTGCTGAAACTCATCTTAAAGCACTTGAGATCTTTGTCTTCAGTTTGTTGCAGCTCAGGCTAAAACCCTCAAATGAGGCTACTTTGTTGATAAAACATTGTTTACTTAAGCCTTAAAAATAGGCAGGAAAGAACCACTTGATTTCAACAGCTGCTTTTACAAGGGTGTTTTGGCAAGTAGTCATCATTTACTCAACCATCAACACAGAATGAACATGTTAGGGTAAAATTCAAAAGTTTCTTTATATTCTCCAAAGAAAATGGGTATTTAAGAGCAAATCTCTGTTTGACATATTCATGTACACACTGGATGAATCGCTTTCTGGCTTAAATTAGCAGTTCTTGGGTTTCTGAGGAGTTATGCTGTTTTGCAGCAACTGAGTTCTTACTTCCTAATTGCTGCTGGTATTTGACTGCCCCATGAACAGGTTATATGGCATACATCACCTTACAGTGGTCAAATTAAAAAGACTTTGGTTGAGGAGTTCTTATCCAAAGAACTACACCAATATTTCTTGAGATTCTCAGGGTTCCAATTATCACTGTGGATGCAATTTGCACACTTCACATTTTAAAAAGGATATTTAAGGCAATAAAAATCAGCAGGTAAGATGTATGCTTTCAATTATATGAAGATTATGTTCATGTGTGCATGTCCATCTCTATTCTATCTCATGTTGTGAGTTGTTGCTCACTGTAATTAAGATCTGTGCAATAGTTTTGATGGGAATAAGACCTGTATGTACCTTTCTGCTCCCTGTCAGAATTGACACTCAGAAATTTCTGCTTAAACACCTACAAGTTCATTAGATCTTCTCTCTAAGCTACTTAAGCTGCTTTTTACCTCGTTACCTGAGAAGAAAAATATAGTTCTTTTAATATAGCTGGACAAGGGTTAGAGAACAAAAAACTTTTTTTAAAAAATAAAATTATAAAAGGGTATTTTAAAGACATAGTGTCCAAGAGAATTCTTTGGGTTTCAGTATTTCACAGTGCTTACCAACTTCATGTTGTATTTTTCTCTTTGCTTGAAACCTGCCTGATTTCCATTCAGAAGATGCAGCTGCTTCTAATGCCTTTTGTTCATTTATATGTTCAAGCGATTCCAATATACTTAAAGGAGAAGTGAGAGGAACATCTTGACAAACCCTAAGGCTTTGTCATAGCTCATAACAAAGTTAAAGGTATATTCCTGTGAAGGTCGTCCCAAAGGTGGTCAGAGCAGCAACATGTCCACCAGCTAAGGCTGCCCAGAGCAGCTATAAATAGAAGTTCTTCTGTCCCTAGTGCCAGCTAGATGCTAGATTTGTGATCGCTGCATTTACAGTCCAGCTCAGCTCAAACA